>PVIH01005037.1:0-44826 GCA_004025045.1 Sigmodon hispidus
AATATGGAGGTTTCTCAGAAAATTGAGAATCAATCTCCCCAAGGACCCAGCAATACCACTTCTGGGTGTATACCCTAAAGAGGCACATTCACACTTCAAAGGTATTAGCTCAACTATGTTCATAGCAGCATTATTTGTAATAGCAAGAACCTGGAAACAACCTAGATGTCCCTCAACTGAAGAATGGATTAACAAACTGGTACATCTACACAATGGAATACTACTCAGCAGTAAGAAAAAATGATATCCTAAAATTTGCAGGCAAATGGATGGATTTGGAGAATATCCTCCTGAGAGAGGTATCACAAACTCAGAGAGATAAGCAGAGGATGTACTCACTCACTAGTGGTCTCTAAACAAACAAACAAGAAAAAAAGCCAAAGATGCCCAAGCAGCAAACCACAACCACTGAACAGCTTGGGATCAGAAACACCCTGGACTTACCCTTCAAACCCCACTCCAGCTATAGGAACACCTGACTCTCTCTTGAGGGAGGGGGGACAAAACTGGATCTAGCCGGGAGTGAAGACTGATCTAAGCATTATTGGGTCAGTGGGACCATAGGACTGTCTGCTCCTTGCCCAGGGAGGGGATGGGGAGTTGCAGAGAAGAAAAATGACCAGATGTGGTGGGAGGGGGAAGGGACCTTGAATTAGGATATACAGGGATGGAAAAAAAAATTCAGAGGGAAAGCTGAACACAAAGTAAATATATGTGTAGCAATAAATAAATAAATAAATAAATAATTAAAAAAAAGAAGAGTTAATAATACACTGCTTGGGACATGGTAATCTGCCCAGGATGGCTTGAAAATTTTGTTTTAGTTTAGCATCCTTGAAGCAACCAGAGCTACCAGCTTGAGAACAGGCTGTCATATGCCTCTACATTTTAAAAAATTGGGTTATGAGGTTAATGAGTAAAAATGATAACTCTATCAATGATGTCAACACTTGAGGGAAAATGATTAGAAAGGATAACTCTGTTCTGTCATAGTTTGTTAATGATGACTAAAAGATCAGGAAGTGAAACATATGTCAAAAGACAAAAATGATATGATTTATGTTTTGGAATAACATGATCAATCCATGCTTACTAACTTTTATATAAATAAAGAAGCATTCTGGCTGCTGGTCAGTCAGGCTGCAAGATTCTCCCAGCCATCCTGTCTGCTCCACTCCTTCCTTAACTCCTCTCAGTTATCTGTCCACTGCGGGGGATGGCTCCTAGCAAGAGAGTATTAGATACTGGAGCTAAAGTTACAGGCAGTTGTCAATTTTCCAGCATGTTTGCTGGGACTTGGGAACTGAACTCAGGAAATCTACAAGAGCAGAAAATACTCTTAAATGCTAAGCCATCTCTCCACTTCCTGTATTTATGTGTTCATTACTTTATTTTTTTATGTGTATGGGTATTTTGCCTGCATATATGTCTATACACCACATGCATGTCTGGTGCCCACAAAAGCTAAAAGATGGCATTCGATCTTCTGAAACTGGAGTTACAGACAATTGTGAGCCACTCTGTGGGTCCTGGGAGTTGAATCTGGGTCCTCTGCAAGAGCGTTCAGTGTTCTTCCCTCTGAGTCATCTCTCTAGCTGCCTGAGGTGAGGTCCCAAGTATGCTAAGTGGGCATTAAAGGCTTTCTATAGCTGAGAAAGATCTTGAACTCCTGACTGTGGGTGCTGTCAGTACAGGCATGTACCATCATTTCTTTTATTGTTGTTTTGAGACAAGGTCCCACTTTGTATCCTTGGTAGGTCTGAAACTTGCTATGCAGACCAGGCTGGCCTTGAACTCACAGAGATTCCCTTGTTCTGATTCCCCAGTGCTGGGATTAAAGATGTGTACCACTATGCCAAGCCTATACCCCCATTCCATTCTATGTGGTGCTGGGACTTGAACCCAGGGCCCTGTGCCCATGAAGCAAGTACTGTGCCAGTTGAGGTACATTCCCAGCTAGCATAAGGATTTTTCAAAGATTTTGGGGGAAAGAAATTGGTTAACAGATACTTTTATGTTGTGAGTTATCAAGACTGTTAGGAGGGATAGGAAGGAAGGGTAGTGCAGGGGAAGGAAACAGTGTCAGAATTTCCTTGATAGGCTAGGCAAGGCTATTTTTTTTTTAAGCTGTGGTTTTATCTTTCCTGAGCACAAGGGTCTGATTAGAGCTCTTGCTGAAAAACATCCTGTTTTGTAATTTGTGTTCTAAGTATTTTTCATTTTTCAGTGCTAAGAGAGATAGAGGAAAAAAAATGTGTTCTTAAAAGAAGAATGGGAAGTTATTTTAGTCAAAAGATAAGATCCAAAACAGACTACAAAATGTGAAAATATATAAGCAACCAGAAATGTTTATTATTTTTGGTATGTTTTGAGATAGGGACTTTTATGTATTCCTGGCTGGCCTCCAACTTACAGAAATCCTCTGTATTTGGCCCAGCTGGACTTCTATTCCTTTGTAATCTTTCTTGTCTCTGAAAACAGTGTTCTTGAAGTTCAGAAACCTTCTTTAGATGAACCAGTTGAAACTAATTGGATATAAGATAGCTTCCAGAATGATGCTATATACTCACTATGAGTCCCTGTGCATGCTAAATGACAGACCAGTGTCATGACAGTTGACAATAGCCATTACGGCAACTGCAAAGGAGTGAAAAAAAGAGACTCTGGAATCTGCATAAAATATTCTCTTATTCCCCTACTACCTGAAAATAGAATAGAAAAGAAGATCTGTGCATGTTCTTTTCATTTATCAGCCTATCCTTTTGATCTCTTTTATTATGTCTATAACCTCTCCAATTCTAGTAGATTGAGAAAATTGATTCATTAGACTATTTCACATTTCTGTTATTGGCCAAAATAAAAATCTTCTTTGCTGAATTATAAGTACTCAATTTTGTTACTTTCTTGGTAAGATAAAGTAAAAGAACCCAGGTAGGGATCAAGACATAGCATAAGTTCCTTGAAAGCAGAAATTGTGTATTGTTCAAATTTTGAATGCTAAAGGCTCCTGTAGTGATTTCTACACAGTAAATATTCAATAAGTTTTGAATAAATGAATAATGAGTGAGTGAAAATGATCTTAAAATTACTTCTAATTACATGATTTCAAAAGCAAGAGCCATACTACTATAGCTTTCTATAATTTACTATCAAAATTATTTTATTATTGTTTTTATTTGCTATCTTATTGTGTCTAATTTATAAATAAAACTTTATCAGAGGTGTATATGCATAAGGACAAAAAGTAAATATAGGACACATTCTTTTTCATAGTCTCTGGTACTCATTGAGGGACTTGGAATGTGATCAAATTTAATTATAGAAATCCTGTGTGTGTGTGTGTGTGTGTGTGTGTGTGTGTGTGTGTGTGTGTGTGTGCCTTGGTGCACATGAAGCAGTCAAAGAAATAATAATTAGAGTTAGTCCTCACCTTCCACTTTGTTTGAGACAGGTTCTCTTTGTTGTTTTCTACTGCATACATCATGATAGCTGGTTCTTGAGCTTCCTAGAATTTCCCTGCCTCTACTTCCCATTTCCCAGTAGGAATACTGGGATTATAGACACTGGTGCTAACTGTCCAGCTTTTATGTGGGTTCTGGAGATTTGATTTCAGGTCCTCATGTTTTTTCAGGAATAACATTAACCCATTAAGCTATCTACCCAACCCATGAGAAGTATGGTGGTTTGAAAGAAAATAATCCCCAAAGGAAGCAGCATTATTAGAAGATATGACCTTATCTTGGAGGCAGTGTGTCACTGTGGGGTGGGCTTTGAGGTCTCTTTTTCCTCAAGCTTCCCTCAGTCAATTCACTCTCAGCTCCATCCCCACATCTGCCTATACTCTGCCATGCTAACTGTCATTGATGATAATGGGCTGAACCTCTGAAACTGTAAGTAAGCCACCCTCAAATGTTTTCTCTATAAGAGTTGTCATGGTCATGATGTCTATTCACAACAATAAAACTAAGAAAGAAGATGATACCAGGGACTGGTGTATTGTTGCAATAGGCCTGACCATGCTTTTGTTTGGAGGAATTTGGACTTTACTACTTTGGGTCAAGCAGCAGTGCAATGCTTTAAGCTCTATTTAATGGGCCACACTAGCAGGATTGTGGAAGACAGTGGTAGTAGATATGATTTAAAATGTTGGGAACTTTTCAAAGACATATGTTACAGTTGACTGGTGTAAACTTTTGTGGTCAGGTTGCTAAGGACAATGACCTATTGTCTTAGCTACTTCCACTTTCTACCTGTTTTGGAGCCATTCCAGGCCATTCTGTTCCAGGTAGCAAAGTGAAATCATGTTTCACATTGAGAAGTATAAGTAGTGCTTTAAATAAATCATTAAACAAGTTAATAAATACATGCATTACCCAGGGTTCTCTAGAAAAACAGAATTAATAGAATGAATATAATATATATGGGATTATCAGAGTGGCTTACAGGTTCAACTAATCAAACAACAGTTGTCTGTTGCACAAATCTTATTTAATATTATATAAAAAACCCAGAGGCAGATATTAGGGAAAATCTGAAATATCAGAAAGACAGGGAACAAGCCATAGCCAATTCTTACCCAGCTAACTCCTCAGGCTGAACCCAGTAGGTCCTATCTCAGACTTACCAGGCCTTCAGGCAAAGAGAAGAATTTATGCCTTCTCCTTATCTTTGTTTCTATGCCCAGCTTTTCAATTCCTGGATCAACTTTCCTAGTGCTAGGCTTAAAGGTAGGTGCCACCATGGCCTGACTCTGTTTGTCCTTGAACTCACAGAGATCCAGAGGATCTCCCACATGCTGAAATTAAAGGCATGAATCACCACTCCCTGACCTTCATGGTTGGCTCTGTGGATGGCTCTGTTCTCTGATATTCCAGACTATTTTTATTAAATATACAAGATGTCATCACAGCTGTCCCCTGATGGAAAGACCAAGAGTCCAGTAGCTGTTCAGTTTATAGGCTGGCTATCTTATCTGGTCTTCAGTTTACTGGAGTCCCAGAAAAGCAGTCTCTAATTCTAGTCAGTGAAGAAATGAACTAGCTAGCTAGAGTAAGGACAAACAGGCAGGAGCAAGTGCTTCCTTTTTCTATGTTCTTTATATAGATGTGGCCCAGGTTTAAGATGGATCTTCCTAACTCAAGAGATTCAGATTTAGGGTGGGTCTTCCCATTTCAAATAATTTTGTCAAGAAAAATCCTTCACAGGTTTACCCAGGAGTTTGGGTTTTAGTCAAGTTGATAACCAAGGAAAGCCAATACAATAAATATCTAATAACTAATCTTATCTACATTATTCTACTACAACTTTGTACATTTATCTGATGCCACTTTTGTTTCTGTTGATCTGGCTTTGTCAAGGAGAGAACTACCATTCAGCATTTGAAACTAAAAAAATAAATTTGGAATTTTCTAAGAAATAACTGTACTCATACAGCACAGTGTTCTAGAGGAGAGAAAACAACTATCTAACAAGGCTTCAGGACTTGTTTGTTTAGTAGCTGTGTTGATTGTAGAAGAACAAGTAGATCCACATGAACTTTCATAATGTGGCTATTTCTGACAAGATAGTTGCTGGATGTTGACTTTCAGATACTGGGGGAATCTAATCAGTTAGTTTGAAGGGTCTTTCTGTCTGTGTCTCTCTTTCTTTCTTCTTTCCTTCTTCCTTTCTATCTATTTCTCTTTTTTTCCCTTATGGCATTTTGAGACAATGTTTTATGTAGCTCAGACTGGCCTTGAATCTGTAATTCTGTCTCGGCCTCATGGATATTAGGTTGCAGATGTATACTACTATGCTTGGCTTAGACCTGAACTTCTAGACAAAACTAATTGTCTTGGGTAACAAATTTCTGTCACATTTTATTTGGATAATTCTTTCCTTTTTTGGTAGGAATTCAGTGAACTGGTAATATTGATTTCTTTTTGTGAGATCATAGTATGGTTAGATGACTTAATTGTAAAAACTGGTCATATGAAAATAGCCCCTGACAGGTAAACTTGATAAATCCCAGGGGAGAGTCAGAAACTTGAGGACTCAGGTGGCAGTTTTATTTAAAGGTTACTTGTAAATTTAGCAGACAAAAATAGCTTTAATTAGTATGCTTATCCCAGGGGAATTACTACAAGTGCATAAACCCCCAGGACACCCTAAGGGTAATTAAAATAAAAGCTAAGGACATTTGAGCTTAAGCAGGAACTGAAACAGAAACCATGGAGAAGTACTGTTTAATGGCTTGGTCTCTCTGGCTTCCTCAGCTAGATTTCTTTTACATCCCAGGCCTACATGCCTAGGGATGGCCCTTCCCCAAGTGGACTGGGCTCTCATGCACCAATTAGCAATTAAGAAAATGCCTCATAGATATGACATACTCTTCTCAGGTGTGTCAAGTTGACTCCCAAGATTAGCCAACATACAGGGTACAAGTTAAAATGAAATAAGAGGTAAGAAACACATGCTTGAAAGAGTCTTAGTCAATGTTCTACTGTTGTAAATAGATACCATGACTATGGCAAGTCATAAAATAAAGCATTTAATTGGGATTTGCTTACAATTTGGGAGATTTAGTCTATTATCTGATGGCAGGAAGCATGGAGGCATGAGGGAGACATGGAGTTGGTAAGATCAGGACAGTGTGCTTGGCTTGAGCTTTTAAAACTCCAAAGCCAATCCCCAGTGACACCCTTCCTCTAACAAGCTCACACCTCCTCCAATAAGGTCACACCTCCTAATCCCTCTCACTTAAGTAGTGCCACTCCTTAAGGGCCAAGCATTTAAGTACTTGAGCCTATGGGGCCATTCTTATTCAGACCACCATAGAAGGTTGTTTCTCCTTGAGACACCATCTGTTTGTTCTTTTCACTGAAAGAAATCCAAATAGATCTGGGAACTAGAATCCTAAGACTTGAACATGTGTTTTCTTTTCAAAGAAAGATACATTGCTCTGGTGGTTTGAAAGAAATGGACCCCTAAAGGGAATGACTCTATTAGGAGGCATGGCCTTGTTGGAGGAAGTGTATCACAGTGAGGGCAGGCTTTGAGGTATCTTACTCAAGCTTCCCTCAATGTGACAGTCATTTCAACTCTGTTGTCTCTGAATCAAGCTATAGGATTCTCAGTTCCAGCACCATGTCTATAGGCACTCTGCCATGCCATGCTCCCTAAACTGTAAGTGAGCCACCTCAATTAAATATTTTTATTTAGAAGAGTTTCCATGGTCATGGTGTCCCTTCACAGAAATAAGAACCTAGCTAAAGCAGAAATTGGTGCCAAGGACTAGGGTATTCCTGTGATAGGACTGACCATGTTTTTGTTTGTACTTTGGTACTGTGGGGTTTGAAAAGCATTGGAATGCTTTGAACACTGTTTAATGGGGCATATCTGTTAGTATTTTGCTCATGGGAGAAACACAAAACATTTGCTGTCAGGTGCCACACAGATTGTACTTGGGGAGTGCAGATATGCAGAGAAGGAGGGAAGGGAGAGAGGAGGAATGGGAGAAAGAAAGGGAGAAGGAAAGAGAGAGAGCAGAAAAAAGGACCCACTGCCACGTGTTATTTCTTTTTAAGGGAGCAGCGGGCACACAGCCACACCTGGGAGTGCACTCTGAGGCAAACTGGAACAGGTGTCTGAAACACACCCACAATATCAATAGGAGCATGGAAGGCAACGCTGTTGATAATGATTAAAAATGTCGGTTCTGGCTCAAGAGGTTTCAGAGAAGAATTTTAGTATTTTGCTAGAAATTATTCTTATGATATTTTAGTGAAGAAAGTGGCTACCTTTGCCCCAAAGTAAAGCAATATAAGGCTTATAAAGGTAACAATTGGGTGTGGGTCAGGGGAAATTTACAAGAACCCTTTCTCTACAATGAAGGAGGAATTCTTTGTTCTGTCAAACATTTAACAGACATAATTTTTCAGAAGGAAGGAAGGACCATTTGTTCTTGTCAAGAGGAAGGTTTGAGGTCAGTTATAGGTTCTGGAATAGGTTGACTTCTCATAGGCCATTTTAGAGGATTCATGAACATTTAAGCCAGGCTGGTTTACACAGAAAGTTCTAGGACAGTCAGGACTACATAGTTCTTATAGAATTTTTCCTAGCAAGATGTGAACAAATGTTTATTCCCCCGAGATATGGCACTAGTAACAGACTATATGAATTATTCCATCCAAATCTAGGTTAGTGAACCAGTGAGTTTATTGGAATTGTTTACAGGAATACGGGTGACTCTAAGATCACTGCATCAAAGATGATCCTTGCATGGGTGACAATTCACAAAAGCTATATCCCTGGAATTTTTTTGCATGGCTTATAAAGAGTTTTACAAGCTGATGAATTTCTTCTTCCTTGTAATTGTTACTGCTTATATAATGTCATGTAGGGCCTTATGAACCTTGTACCTTTCAAGATCTTCTTGATGTCATGGTGCACAGGTGGAGGTCAAAGGACAGGTAGGGGAGTCAGTTCTCTCCTTCTACCATATAGGTCCCAAGGATTAAACTGGGGTTACCAGGGTTGGTGGCAAGCAAGCATCTTTACCTGTTGAGGAGTCTTGCTGGCTCTGGTTTTATGACTTTTCTGAGTCTTGTGGATTTTCTTCCTTCCTCCAGGAGGGAATGTTTCAATGTGGAAGAAGGGGCCAATCAACAGTAAGGAGACCCTGTCTCATTAAATTAATAAATGAAGAAAAAGGTGGTCAGTTAAAAGACTAAAGGAAAACATTGAGGAAAAAGACAAAAGTAACTGTGCCCACCTTGTTGAGTTTAGGTTTTATCAGTCTTTTAAGGCAGATCATAAAGTGCAGGAAAGACCTGAATTTCACTTATTGATTTATTATTAAAGATACATTTAAAGAGATACAGGGAGCAAGTTATACCCAAATATTTTCTAACTAGATATACCACCTTCTAGGAACTTCCATGTGTTCTGGTACTTGGGATTTCCTGAAACTCCAGTTATTGTGAGTTTTTTAATGAAATCCTTATATAGATAATATTAACAAAATATATGACCAGTGATAATCAACACCTCTTTTCTTTTGAGGGGGCTAAGAAGTAGATTAGAAAGATTCTAACACATTACTCTCCTTTAGTCTTTCATGTAACCAGCTCATTTTGTGGCACCATGAGATCTGACAGCCATAAGCCCAGTGAATAGCACTGTGATGGCTATTTTTTTTTGTACCAAGTGTCCTTTTTAGTAGTTCTCTGACCTAAACTTCTGAAAGATAAGCTAGCTACTCCTAGCAACTGGCCCCCTACCCAAAATGGTGTAATTGTTATAAAACAATTAACTGCTTGCTCTGGTTTTTGTAAACCTGCTTATCACTGTGTGCAAGGGGAGTGAGGCAATTCCTCACATAGATATCAATTCCCCAGAATAGAAAATAATTGTAGTTTTGGCTTTAAAACCCCTTCCTTCAACTCCTTCTTTGAGTCGTGCCTTAAATTTGCCATAATATTGTTGTCCTATTACCAATAAATTCATCTAATTATAATTTGGATTGAGTTGGTGCTCTTTTTCCCAATGGTCTTGAGCTCTGTAACAACATACACAAAAAGATACATATCATTGTGAAGAATTCAAAGGTTTGGGGAATTAAATGTATGGAAACAGGAAAGAAGTCCCAAATATGTATTATACAAAACCACAGTAGACAAGTGTCTTGGTCAGTGTTCTATTGCTATGAAGAAACACTATGATCACTATAACTCTTATAAAAGAAAGCATTTAAGCAGGGGCTGGCTTACAGCTTTAGTCCATTGTCATCATGTCGGGGAGCATGGCAGCATGCAGACAGACATGGTGCTGGAGAAATAGCTGAGAATTCTACATCCAGATCCACAAGCAGCAGGAAGAGATAAACATTGAGCCTGGCTTGAGGTTTTGAAATCTTAAAGCCCACTCCCAGTGTTATACTTCCTCCAACAAAACCACACCTACTCTAACACCATCACATTCCTAATCCCTTCCAAGTAGTGTCACTCCCCAATGACCAAGAATTCAAATGTATGACTTTATGGAGATCATTCTTATTCAAACCACCACAACAAATATGGGAGCCTGTGCAAGAAAGATATGAATTTACTATGAACTATGAATGTGGCACAGTGCAAAATGTTCTTCCCATGAAGTGTCCTTCTAGAAAGAATAAAACAAACTATGACAAGTGGATGTGTTCAGAAGCACGCCATGAAAAGAAATGCCCTGACATATTCACATTATTTCTATGAGAAAGGTAAAACCCTGGGAGAAATGCTCTTAGCTCTTTTACATGACAAAAGATAATATTAATAAGATATAATACCAGGTACATTCCCTCACTGCATTTGTATTTGCTTAAGCTAATTGTTAACATCACCTCATGTGATATTATGAGCTTGCTTTAATAATAAAAATGAGAATTGTTCTGTTTGAGCTGCTTTTGTGTTCAAATGCCTTAGGCCCTCTGATATCCTCTTCCTGTTCAGATGATAGCCTCATTGGTCAGGGTGGATAGACAGACAAGGAATAAAAAGAGAAAGACCAGAGACTTTAGCCAAGTATGGAGCCATATAATTTCAGGCACAGCACTCAATAGTACAGAAGGATGCCACAAATTTTAGCATAGCCTGGCATTTAGGTGAGACCCTGTCTTACACTTCACCTCCAAACACACACAGAAAAAAAGGAGGCGGGGGAGAGTTGGAAGAAGGCAGAGAGAAAGATAGCTAGAAAGAGAGAGAGAATATTTTTTTTTTAAACTTTATTTATTTGCCTTGGTGTTTGCCTGGAACTGGAACTACAGGCAGTTGTTAGCTGCCATGTGGGTGCTGGGAATCAAACCCCGGTCCTCTGGAAGAGCAGACGGTGCTCTTAACCGCTAAGCCATCTCTCCAGCCCCGAGAGAGAGAGAATATTAAGTAGCCTCTGATGTGGGATGTCTTTCTGTACACTGTGAATATGCTTTGTTACCATTTGTTAATAAAGAGACTGTTTTGGCCTATGACAAGGCAGCTTGGAGGTCAGTGGGGAATCTAAGTGTAAATAAACAAGAAGAAGGGTGGGGTCAGAGAGATACAATTCAGCTGCCCAAGAAGCAAGATGTAAAAGTACAGGTCAATCATGAGCCATGTGGCAATATACAAATTAATGAAAACGGGCTAAGTTGTAAAAGCTAGTTGGTAATCAGCCTGAGCAACAGGCCAAACAGTTCGTAATTAATATAAACCTTTGTGTGATTATTTGGGACAAAGCAACAGTGGGTGAGTCTGGACCTTGGGGCTAGGCCAGGCCAGAAACTTCAGACTACAAACCTACTGTTAGAAACAAAAGTGAATCAAATTGAAAACCCAGATATAAATCCATACACCTATGGACACCTGATATTTTATAAGAAATCCAGAGATACACAATGGAAAAAAGAAAGCATCTTCAACAAATGGTCTAACTGAATGTCTGCATGTAGAAGAATGCAAATAGATCCATATTTATGCACAAAACTCAAGTCCATGTGGACCAAAGACCTTAACATAGAATTGAACATGCTAAACCTGATAGAATAGAAAGTAGAAAATGTCATTGAACTTACTGATACAGAAGACAACTTCCTAAACAGAACCCTACTAATGCAGGCACTACTATGGACAATAATAGGACCTCATGAGACCGAAAAGCTCCTATAAGGCAAAGGACACTGTCAATGGGAAAAAACAGCAGCTTACAGAATGGGAGAAGACTTTCACCAATTCTACATCTGACAAAGGGCTAATATCCAAAATATATAAAGAATTGAAGGCTGGGCACATGCCTTTAGTTCCAGCACTTGAGAGGGAGAGACAGGCAAATCTGTGAGTTCAGGACCAGCCTGAGTGAGTACCAGGATAGCCAGGAATATTTCACAGAGAAACTCTGTCTCAAAAAACAAACAAACAAAAAAGAATTCAAGAAACTAGACATCAACACAATAAATAATACAATTTAAAAATGGGGTACATATCTAAACAGAATTTTTAATAGAGGAATCTCAAATGGCTGAGAAACACTTTAAAAAGTGTTCAATATCTTTAGTCATTAGAGAAATGCAAATAAAAAATTACTTTGAGATTTTGTCTTACATATTTCAGAATGGCTAAGATCAATAACACAAGTGACAATTCATAATTGCAAGGATATGGAGCAAGTGGAATACTCCTCAATTGCTGGTGGAAGTGCAAGCTTGTACAACCACTATGGAACTCAATAGAGCAGTTTCTCAGAAAACTGGGAATTGATATGCCTCAAGACCCAGCTATATCATTCTTGAACATGTACCAAAAAGATGTTCCACAGTAGTCAGGGGATCCCTGCAGGTGCCATACAAGGAAGCAAGCCATGGAAAGAGATGAGAATAAAAACCTTGTGCAGATTAACTTTGACAACCTGGATTAGTCTTTAGAAAGCCCAATAACAGGCAGTTTATTATCAATGTACTTAAACTCAGTCTAATTTAGAAAAAAGTTTCCTTGTGTAATAAAATCCTCATTGCACAATAAAGTATAATTACATTGAAACTCAAGTCAAGGTATTTATTATTTCTTCCAAGAAGATGGTTCCTAGAGATAGGCTTGTTTGTACTAGTTTAAGAGCCTAAGGATCTAACTTGATCTCAGTCATACAGATAACATAGAGGTCATTTAGGCTATTAGCCCTTCTGGTCCTGGTTTTGGGAACTTGGGTAAGCCTCTGGCTATAAGAATTATTTAGATTACTAGTTACCTAGTCTTGGTTGTAAGAGCTTGACATGGTTCGGCCCAACAGACAACATAGATCACCAGGCAGCCAATAATTTTTAATTCTCAACTTTCTGAATGCAACAACAGGTTTTTCATCTTTCTCATTGGGAAGACAATCCTGTGTGTTTAACATTCCTGCTTTCTCTGGAAATCTGTGGGCACACAAGCACACTTGCTCAACTATGTTCATGCCAGCTTTATTTATAATAGAAGGAAACCAGAAACAATCTCAATATCCCTCAACCAAAGAATAGATAAAGAAAATATGGTACATGTACACATTGGAGTATTTCTCCACTATAACAACAGCAAAAACTGACATCATGAAATTTGCAGGCAAATGGACAGAACTAGAAAAAATAATTCTGAGTGAGGCAACCCAAACTCAGAAAAACGAACATGTACTTATAAGTATATATTAGCAATTAAGTAAAGGATAATTATGCTATAATTCACAGACCCAAAGAGGCTAAGTAACAAGTACTCTAGACAGGGGAAATGCATGGATCTTCCTGGGAAGGGGAAATAGAATAGATTTTGTAGGTGGACTAGGGAATGGTGGGGATGGGAACAGAAGAGCTCAAGTGGAGAACAAAGGAAAGGAGATAGTAAGGAGAGAGATGATTGGAATAGGGGGGAATTTAAATGTGCTGTGGAATCTTAGCGTAATGGAAACTTCCTGAAACCTATGAGAGTGACTAGCAAGGACTTCTAATAATGCAGTCTGTACCAGCCATCTTCTGTAAGCAGGCAAGGCTTCCAGTGGCCATATTAGGGCACTAATCCACTCACAAACCTTTGACCTGCAATCTGTCCTTCCTGTAAGATGTGCTATGGAAAAGGTGGCTCAAAGGTTGTGAGAGGGACCAACCAGTAATTGGTATGAATTGAAGCCCAAGTCACAAGTGGGAGCCCATGCCTGATACTGCCCTGATCCCTAGTGGCCAAGAATGGAAAGCTGGATGGCCTAGAATCAGAGAGTAAAATCAAATATGACTGACCAAAAAAAAAGTCAATAAGATGTTTCCAAATGATATTCTGCTATACTCATAGATATGTGCCTAGCACAATTGTCATTAAAAAGGCTTCCTTCAGCAGCTGATAGGAGCAGATGCAGAGACCATAGCCTGTTGATTCTAATTCTCCAGATGAAAATCAGTTTCATCCTGTGCCTGAATCCCTGCCCAGGAAAGTTGTGTTCCGGGACCAGATTCGGTCTGTGGTGCCTGTCTCCACACTCCTTAGCAGACAGGACTAGAGTTTGGCTGTGAGGGCCTCCTCCAGCTGCACCTAAAAGAGGGGGCATCACATGATGACCCCACCTCCAACTGCATCAGCAGAGAAAGACTGAGCACTTTGAAATCCAGACTCAGAATCTGCCCAGAGGTGAGGTGAGGTCAGCACACCCCAGCTCC
Organism: Sigmodon hispidus; assembly: GCA_004025045.1. Lineage (NCBI taxonomy): Eukaryota > Metazoa > Chordata > Mammalia > Rodentia > Cricetidae > Sigmodon > Sigmodon hispidus. The sequence goes on from PVIH01005037.1 coordinate 14,168, forward strand.
TGAATCCCTGCCTGGGAAAGTTGTGTTCTGGGATCAGGTTCGATCTGTGGTGCATGTCTCCATACACTCCTTAGCAGACAGGACTAGAGTTTGGCTGTGAGGGGCTCCTCCAGCTGCTACTAAGACAGGGGAACTTGCACAGCCACCCCACCTCCAACTGCATCATCAGAGAAGAACTAAGGTCTTGAAATTCAGACCCCTGCCCAGAGCAGAGTCAGAGATCGAGGAGATACCTTGCCAGGAGGAAACAGGAGACACACAAGCCCTCTTGCCACAACTGACCAAGAGCCACCTAATCGTGAACCACTGAAGTCATGGGCAGATGCCACTGCAAAAATACATACAATAATATAAAGAACAACAAGGTAACTCCAGAAGAAAGTGGTGGTTCTAAACTACAAGACCTGAACAGAGCAATGAAGAGGAAGCAGAAGGAAGCAACACCAAAAATACCTTTATGAAGATCATTGAAGCCCTCAAAGAAGATATGAAAAACTCCCTTAAAGAAATAGAAGAAACTACAAACAAAAAATTGGAAGAGATGAACAAATCTTTGAAAGAAAATCAAGAAAAGGTAAACCAAAAAAAATGAAAGAAACATGCCAGGAACTAAAAACTGAAACAGAAGAAAAAAAAAAAAGGCACAAAATGAGGCAAAGATGGAATTTGTAGTTCCAGCTTTTTTCTTCAGGTTTTACAAGGATAACCAACAAAATCTAAGAGATAGAAGAGAGAATCTCTGGAGTGGAAGACTCAGTAGCTGAAATAGATACATAAGTCAAAGAAAATACTAAAACCAAAAAAGCCATAACACAAAATGTTCAGGAAATCTGGGACACCATAAAAGACCTAACTTGAGAATAATAGGAATACAAGAAGGAAAAAAATACCAGCTCAAAGGCACAGATAATGTATTCAATAAAATCATAGAAGAAAACTTTCCTAACTTGAAGAGGGAAATGCCTATAAAGATACAAGAAGCTTACAGAACACCAAATAGATATGACCCCCAAAAAAGTCAGCGCCACATAATAATCAAGCCACAAAATATACAGAACAAAGAAAAAAATTTAAGAGCTGCAAAAGAAAAGGGCCAACTAACTTATGAAGGCAGATCCATCAAAATTACACCTGACTATTCAATGGTAATGATGAAAGCTAGAAGGACTTAGTCAGAAGTATAGAGATGCTAAAGGAGCATGGCTGCCAAACTAGAATACTATATCCTGCAAAATTATCAGTCACCATAGATGGAGTAAACAAGATATTTCATGACAAAGTCAGACTGAAAGAATACCTATCTACCAATCTCGCCCTCCAGAAAGCATTAGAGGGAAAACTCCAACCTAAGGATCCCAGATCCACCCATGAAACCACAAACAATCAATAATCTCACAGAAGAATACACCAGAGAAAGGAAATATAAACAAGTTATCACCAAAAATAGTAGGCAATATCAATCAGTGGTCACTAATATTCCTTAATATCAATGAACTCAACTCTCCTATAAAAAGACACACAGTAACAAGATGGATACAACAACGGAAACCATCCTTCTGTTGCCTACAAGAAACACACCTCAACCACAAAGACAGACAAAGGCTCAGAATAAAGGGTTGGGAAAAGATTTTCCAATCAAATGGTCCTAAGAAACAAGCTGGGGTTGCCATCCTGATATCTAACAAAGTAGACTTTAAGATAAAAGCAATTAAAAGGGACCAAGTTGGTCATTACTTATTCATCACAGGAAAAATTGGTCAAGAGGAGATTTTAATCCTGAATATTTATGCCCCTAATATAAGGGCACCTACCTATGTAAAAGAAACACTGCTAAAGCTCAAATCCCACATCATTTCTCACACCCTAATAGTGGGAGACTTCAATACCCCACTTTCACACCTGGATAGGTCAACCAGACAGAGGCTCAACAGAGAAATAAGGAGTCTAAAAGAGGTTATGATGCAAATGGATTTCATAGATATCTACAGAAGCTTCCACCCAAATGCAAAAGAATATACATATTTCTCAGCTCCTCATGGAACTTTCTCTAAAATTGACCACATAATTGGTCATAAAGCAAATATCAACAGATACAAAAAAATGAAAATAATCCCTTGTAACATATCAGACCACCAGGGCCTAAAGTTAGAGTTCAACAACATCAAAAATCAAAGTAAGCCTACCAACTCATGGAAACTAAGCATCACTCAGCTGAACCATCTCTGGGTCAAGGAAGAAATTAAAAAAGAAATGAAAGTCTTCCTAGAATTTAATGAAAATGAATCCACAATGTACCCAAACTTGTGGGACACAATGAAAGAAGTCTTAAGAGGAAAATTCATAGTACTATATGAAAAGCCTAGAGAAATCTCACACTAGAGACCTAACAGCACAGCTGAAAGCCTTAGAACAATTAGAAGCAAACTCACCTAGAAGGAGTAGATGGCAGGAAATAATCAAACATAGAGCTGAAACCAATACAATTGAAACAAAAAGAACAATACAAAGAATCAATGAACCAAAGAGTTGGTTCTTTGAGAAAGTCAACAAGATAGATAAGCCCTTATCCAAACTGTAACCAAAGAAGTAACAGATCTATTTGAGAATAATTTTTAAATCACTGAAGAAAGAAATTGAAGAGGATATCAGAAAATGGAAAGATCTTCCATATTCCCGGATAGGTAGGATCAACATAGTAAAAATGGCAATTCTACCAAAAGCAATCTACAGATTCAATGCATTGCCCATCAAAATCCCAACACAATATTTTTTGGACCTTGAAAGAACAATACTCAATTTCATTTGGAATAACAGGAAAACCAGGATTGCCAAAACAATCTTCTTCAACAAAAGAACCACATGAGGCATCACCATCCCCGACTTCAAGTTATACTATAGAGCTATAGTAATAACAGTCTTGTACTGGCATAAAAACAGACTTGTGGATCAATAGAATAGAATTGAGAATCCAGACATTAACCCAAAAACCTATGAACACCTCATCTTCGATAAAGAGGCTCAAAATATTCAATGGAAAAAAGATAGTATCTTTAACAAATGGTGTTGGCATAGCTGGATGGTAGTGTGTAGCAAAATGCAAATAGTTCCAAGCCTGTCACCCTGCACAAAACTGAAATCCAAGTGGATCAAAGACCTCAACATAAACCCAACCACTTTGAACTTGATAGAAGAGAAAATGGAAAATACCCTCCAACGAATTGGCACAGGCGACCACTTCCTAAATATAATACCAGTGGAACAGACACTAAGATCAACAATCAGTAAGTGGGACCTCCTGAAACTGAAAAGCTTCTGTAAAGCCAAGGACACTGTCAATGGGACAAAACCACAGCCTACCGAATGGGAAAAGATTTTCACCAACCGTACAAGTGATAGAGGACTGATCTCTAAAATATATAGAGAACTCAAGAATCTAAAGCCCAAAATCTTGAATAACCCAATCAAAAAATGGGGTTCAGATCTAAAAACGGAATTCTCAGCAGAAGAATTACAAATGGCTATAAGGCACTTGAAAAAGTGCTCATCATCTTTAGCCATCTGAGAAATGCAAATCAAAACAACTTTGACAACCTGACACCTGTTAGATTGGCTAAGATAAAAGACACAGATGACAGCCTATTCTGGAGAGGGTGCGGATCAAGGGGAACACTCTTCCATTATTGGTGGGAGTGTAAGCTTGTTCAGCCACTCTGGAATGCAGTATGGCAGTTTCTCAGAAAACTGAGAATCAATCTCCCCAAGGACTCAGCAATACCACTTCTGGGTGTATAACCTAAAAATGCACAGTCGTACTCCAATGGCATTAGTTCAACTATGTTCATAGCAGCATTATTTGTAATAGCAAGAACTTGGAAACAACCTAGATGCCCCTCAACTGAAGAATGGATTAACAGATTGTGATACATCTACACATTGGAGTACTACTCAGCAGTAAGAAAAAAATGATATCCTAAAATTTGCAGGCAAATGGATGGATTTGGAGAATATCTTTCTGAGCGAGCTCTCACAGACCCAGAAAGATAAGCAGGGGATGTACTCACTCATTAGTGGACTCTAATCAAAAAGAAAAAAGAAAAAAAAAGCAGGGCATGCTCAGGCTTCAAACCACAACAGCTGAACAACTTGGGATTGGAAACACCTTGGACTGACTCCTTGGATCCCACTCCACCTAGAGGAACACCTGGCTCAGTCTTGATGTTGTGGGGAGATAACTGGATTTGCTAGGAGTGGAGGTTGAACTAAGCAATATTGGGACCTTGGGACCTTGGGACTGCCTGCCCATGGGGGGGGATGGGGAGATGTGGAAAAGAGAGAATAACCTGATATGGTGGGAGGGGGAAGAGACCTTGAATAAGGATATACAAGGATAGAAAATGTGACTTCTTTATTCATAATAATAAAAAAAGGGAAAAAAAGAACATGAGTTTCACCATTTAAATCAAATTTGAAGCAAGCTTTTTTTTTAGGATTTATTTATTTATTGTGTATACAATGTTCTGACTACATGTGTCCCTGTAGGCCAGAAGAGTGCACCAGATCTCATTACAGGCAGTTATAAGCCACCATGTGGTTGCTGGGAATTGAGCTCAGAACTTCTGGCAGAGTAGTCAGGGCTTTTAACTACTGAGCCATCTCTCCAGCCCAAAGTAAACTTTATTAAAATATTAAATATTGGCCAAGATAGAGTTTGGTCAGGACCACTCCCTAGAATTTCCCAGCTGAGTGGCCCTGAATCACATGTTACAGAGTTATTTAGGGAAAAATCCATATGGCCACTATATCTTCCCATATGACATTGCTCTTATTTTCCAAGAACTACAACTCCCATCATCCCAGGAAATGACCTGATTCTTGGACAGGTGGAGCTTATAGGTTAGTTTATGGTATTACAAGTCAAACATTAAGCAGAGTGCTATGCCCATGTCTCAGGACCCACAACCAGACCACCATGGATCTGACTCTGATGCAAGAACAATAGGTTTCTTTATTCAAGCCAAGGCAAGGACCTCTTCCCAACACTCCTTTTGCCAAAGTGACCAAAGAAAGGCCCCAAGTTCTTCTCTACAAGGGGTTTATATAGAATAGAGTTTCAAGTAATGGATTATGTGTCCTGGCACTGTGTGATTGGTCAGGGAAACTAAAGATGAGATATTTGTTGAAGATGTCAGTGTATGTGACTGTTAACAGTTTGCCAGGATGTCTGTAGGGTAACTATAAGGTCAGGCAGGATATGTGGTACCTTATAGGGACATCTGGTCTGTATGCCTGTATCCTGTTTTTGTCAATTCCAGCACATATGTTCTTTACCCCTACTGTTTCACTGTGTTCTTGGGATGTTAGTTCAGCCCTCGGTCACCAGTTGTCTCAGGCCTGTTTCGCAAGATGGTACTGATTCTGCTTCTTCAAGGGAACCCCAAATGCTGTGGAACTTTGCTCTTGTACATTGTAAATATTTGTCATTCTTATTGGTCTAATGGGCTAATTGCTGATGGGCTAGAAGGAAAACAGGAATTGTGGGTGGGGCTATCAAACTAAGAAAACTCTGAGAAGAGGAAGAAGTAAGAGATGCCTTGGAGACACAGAGGAAGCAAAATGAAAATGTTGCTCTGAGAAAAGGTACCAATCCATGTGGCTGGCTAATCATAGGCTAGTTTAACAGTAAAACTTAGCAAGTAATATGCCTGTGCCATAAGCCAAACAGCATGTAATGAATATAAGCTTTTGTGTCATTTTAGGGGACTTAGAAACTTGGGTCTGGATCTTGGGCCTAGAATAGGTCAGAAACTTCCAACTACACACAAAAAAAAAGAGGGACAGAAAGGATTGTAGGAGCCAGAGGGACCAAGTATACCATGAGAACACAGCCAGCAGAATCAACTAAGCAGGGTTCATAGGGTCTTGCAGAGGCTGAAGCAGAGCACAGAGCCTGCATGGGTTTATGCTAGGTCCTCTGCATGCATGTTGTGCTTGTTTAGCTGGGGGGGGGGTTGGGACTTCTAATAGTGGGAATGGGGAGTCACTGTCTCTTTTGCTTCTCTTTTCCTCCTACTGAGTTGCCTTGATATGAGGGTTTGTGCCTAGTTTTTTACCTTGTTATGCTGTGTTCCATTGATACCCTGGGAGAGCTGCTCTTTTCTGAAGGAAAATGGAGGGGCAGTGGATTCAAGAGAAAAAGGGGATTATGGGGGAGATTGGGAGGAGTGGAAGGCAGGGAGGCTATGGTTGGGATGTATTGTATGAAAGAAGAATAAATAAAATGAAGGAAAAAAAGAAATGTAAGTGAAACCATTTTATGCAAAAACCATTCTGTGTTACTTGGAATAATGTAATGCTCATAAGATGTGTTAAGAAGCCAGTCACAAATCCACTCTGATAAGAGACAAGCAGGCTTATATGTTAATGAGCAGCTTCAAGATGGCTCTAATATGCCTGATATGTTAATGAACCAACCCTAAGTTGTGAACCTTGATATCACAAAACTAATGCCCACTGGGCAATACAAAAAAACTGGTACTGTCATGCTCCCAAGCATCTCAAGCTTCTTATTGAATGCACATGTGTCTGCCTATAATCACTAGCAGCTGCCTGATGCCTTGAAGAACCTTCTGGAACTTCCAAAAGAAATAATGATTCTCCAAACTTCAAAAGCCAGTGCATATGTCCAGAAATGACAGTCTTGGCATAGCTAAAGTTGCACTGTAGAAGGATTGTTAAAAACTTACAACCAGAATTTCTTAGGAACCTGCAAAATGGGTTTTTGCCTGCCAGAGAGAGCCACTTCCCTTGGCATTAAGTGGTTGTATAACAAAGCCTGTGCTGGCCTCAGGGTCCTTCATTAGTCCCTAGTCATATGTAATTGTTATGCATTTCAAACTCCATGCTAGCCTCCTGGTCTGTCTCACCTCCTTAACTCCACTTCCACTGTGTTAGCTCTAAGACTGTTGTAGTTCATAGGCTTCCCTCCTCCCAGACAGCCATTTGTTCTCTGTATAGCAGCAAGGGTTTTCCACCACTACCACTCTACTCTGATAATTTCACTTCTTTCATAAATAGTCCTGGCCATGTTTTTTCTCTATTGGACTCTTCTAGATGTCTCTAGATGGTTTCTCTCTCTTATTTACAATCAAAACTACAATCCCTAACCCAAATCTTGGAGCTTTGGTTTCTTTACTGCACCCTCACTTACATTCCAAGCCTGCCACAGCCTATGGAACATATGGATGCTTGTTGCTCCCAAAGCATCCTCACCAGAGAGGATTCCTCAAGAGAAGCCTGAAGGATTTCCTGCTGTTCCCTGCTCTGGTGAGATGTCTGTTTAGATGAGATTGCCATAACCCTTAGGCTAGTATATTATTGTAAGAAATGTTTTTGTGAATAAACAGTGAATATTCAAAAGGCAAATAGCATGTGGACATTCTAATTGCCAAGCCCCTCAAAGCGCACCACCTATGCTCACCATACCTAACATATGAAGCCAAGGGTTTGATCCTTGACAAGCATGGTGGTATGGAATAAAGTAGCCTAGAAATAAAAAGATATATTGTCTTAGTCTCTGTTCTATTGCTATTAAGGGACACCATGAGTGCAGCCACTCTTATAAAAGAAAGTATTTAAGTGGGGCTTGCTTACAATTTCAGATGTTTAGTTCGTTATCACCATAGCAGGGAGGATGGCACACAGGCCCAGGTGCTGAAGAGGGGCTGAGAGCTCTCAGGCAGCAGGAAGAGACACTGGGTCTGGCTTGGGCTTTTTAAACTTCAAGCCTACTCCCAATGACATGCTTCCTCCAACAAGGTTACACCTCCTAATTCCTCTCAAACTACAGTGCCTCATCCTGATGACTGACTAATCATTGAATATACGTGAGTCTATGGGAGCTGTACTAGTCAGAGTTCTCTAGAGTAACAGAATTGATAGAATGAATCTGTCTCCATATGAATTTACTGGAATGACCCACAGGCTGTAGCCCAAGAATGGCCAGCTATGAATGGAAAGTTCAAAACTATAGTAGTTGCCCAGTTCCAGAAAGCTAGGTGCCTCAGTTGGCTTCTGTATATGCTGACATATACAGAATGGATGTGCTGACAAAATGAAAACAAGCAGGTGAAGAAGAACCTTTCCTTCTCCCATTGCCCTTACATAGATTTCCAGCAGAAGATGTGGCCCAGATTATGTGCCTTTCTGCCTTGAGATCTGGATCACAAGTGTGCCTTCTATGTCTGGGTTGTAGTTCTTTCCAGATATAGTCAAGTTGTCAACTAAGAATAGCCATCACAGGGGCCATTCTTGTCCAAACCAACATTCATACCTAGTGATATGACAGCCGAAAAGGAGATATGAGTCTGTGTCTCCATTGAAGCTTTTAATTAGTTATATAATTCTATGGTTTTTCTTATTGAACTTGGAGTCAAAGTCAGTACCCCTAAGAAGCCAGATTTCATCTTTTTTTTTTCTGGAGAAGTCAATTAAAATAGCCAAATCAATAGAAAAAAAATGGAAAAAGGAAACAGTGCCTACACTGTCAAGAGGGACAAAGAGACCTAATAATCCCCTCCAGTCCATCTTTAAGGTTCTGAAGTGAAATTAAAGTTAAATAGAAGCTTTGGATATGTCCATCTCAGTTGTTTTCATCAATGTGTGGTCCCACCCACCATGGATCCATCAGTTTCTTGGCTCTCATCTCTCTAGCAAGGTGGTTTGACAAGTTTTCATTCTTGTGTGAAACCTCTTTCTGAAAAAAAAAAATTCCATTCTGACTGGCTCCATGCTTCAGCATTTTCCTCCTCCAAGCATGAGATTCTTGGGAAAAATTCATGTTACTGGTGGCATATTCTATCCATACAATGGAAACACCTTAATTAAATGTATCCTTCCTTCCCAAATCCTCTAAATTATAAAGCATCACATGTTAGATTATTTCTTAAAGCAACTACAGAGAAATAGAGGACAGAAAGAAAGAGAAGCTTGATCTAACTTTAGGCAGGACTATGTTTATTTATGACAAGGGGGCATCTTGCCGCTCACATGTGCTAACGGCCAATATGTCTACAGTAGAAGATGGGATGTTGTCTCTTATTAGATTAGAAAGTAGTCTGCAAGGTCAGCTGGTAAGTGTAGTCCTTCTGCAGAAAACTATCAAGAACTACATAGAGAAACATTCTCTCATCACCCCCTCTCCCCACAAAAAAAGAAAGAAAGAAAGAGTAAGAGGAACTCAGAAGGAGGAAGTCTTGGCTTTTCTGCTTTTCTTTTACATTTAAAAAAAAAAAATTGTCCTTCTTTGCTCACCCCACTCCAGGAACTGGACCTAAAGCCTTACATTTACCAGGAAGCAAGCACTCTATCATACAGTTCTGTTCCCACATTTTGTTTGGTTTGGTTTGGTTGTGAAAGCATCTCACTATACAGCTTGTCGATGAAGGAAAAAAAGATATCTTAAAAAAGAAATAAGAGATAGTTTATTCTGGAGCTATTTTGAATGAACATGATTTAGGAACACAGACTAGGTTACCTCAGATTCTATGTACCAATGTGAAAGCAGTTTTTTGGGTTTTTTTTTTTTGTTTTTTTTAACAAAGTTTTTATAGTTTAACCTAACAAAAAAAATCATAAATCAAGGTATGGTGACTTTCCTGCAGCAAGGGAAAATGATCCAGGGAGAGATAAAAATAGTTTGGCCAGATTTTATTGTTACTGGTGCTAGATCAGGGTTCCTGGAGTCTGACCCAGATCATTTTTACTTTAGCCATATTTAAGCACAGCACAGTTTTGGGGAAAAAGTGTTCAAATACCAATTAACTCAATCTCAAGTGCACAACAATTTGCAATATGTTTAAATTGAGATTCCTTTAAAGTATATCTGGCTTCTTTCACAAGAATGGGTACTGTTAACTCAGAGATAGTGCCCAAGATTTAGGGTCTGGGCTGGAGAGATGGCTCAGCAGTTAAGAGCACTGGCTGTTCTTCCAGAGGACCTGAGTTCGATTCCCAGCGACCACATGGTGACTCACAACCATCTGTAATGAGGTCTGGAGTCCTCTTCTATCCTGCAGGAACACATACAAACAGAATACTATATAAATAATAAATAAATTTTTAAAAATTTAAAATTTTTTAAGGTCTAGGAAATGTTTGGTTGGTGTCTGGGTTGGCCTGGCCCTAAGATAACATAGAAGTCACTTAGGCTGTTGTAAAGCACGTGTAACATTGAAAGAGCAGAACCAACAACACTCTGAGAACAGGCCTCTATATGGTGACTGTGACCGGGAGCTGAACTCAAGCCCCCCAAATGTGCTATTGACAGCAGAGTTCAAAGCAAACATCCCAGACAAAGGTCAAACAGGAAGCATGGTACTAAAATTTAACAAGAGCCAGATGTTTTTGCCGACATCCCATACTTTGCCATAAATCCTGTCATCGTTCTACAACCATTAGAAGTTTAGCACCTGTAGTTTGACCAATAATTTCTTTTTCTTTTTCTTTCTTTTTTTTTTTAGGTCACAAATGCTTTATTTGATGAAATTACAACTGTGAATTGTTACAATTTAAAATGCTAAATGCAACTTAAGATTTTTCCAGTAGTGTTTTTATGCTTAGAAGTCTAATATAAGAAATACCTCATAGTAAAAGAACTCTAAATAATTTTTTAAATGTATTAAAATGACAAGTTCTAACTAAAGTAAAAATTATTTTAAATTTTACAAAAGTGTTCACCACTACGTACTTAGGAAATGTGATACCAAATGCAACAATTAGCTCCACAGGAAAGCAAACAAAACAGAACCAAAGGAAGACAAAGTTACTGCAAGCCAGCAGACCTTGACTGTGGACTACAGCAAGAATGTCCTCGCAGATGGCAGCAAATCCTCTAGCTGGAGTTTCTGTAGGGTCCTTTTTAATTAAAAAGCAGGACTGAACCTCACAGGAAACACCTCATTTACAAAAAAGCAAATTTTAGGGAAGAAAGTGCCCTGTATTCTGCATTTGCATTTGCCATTTGGTTAATATAGAACAGCGCTGCCAAGCCAGAATCTTGGTAAGGTGGGCAGTGGTCAGTCACATGCCAGCTACGTAACTAGTAATGGAAAACAAAGCTTGACCAATAATTTCAAAAGACTACCTCACTCTATGTCCCCTTACCCAATCCTAGAATGCCAATACATACAACTCCCTGTTTGTAGTTTACCCCTATATAAGCCCTTTGTAATCATGGGTTGAGTCTTCCTCCTTTACTCACTGTAATTGGAGTGCTGAAAAAAGTCCTTGCCTAAACTCAAATAAAAAGAAGTTTGCTCCATGGTCTTGTTGGGGATCTCAAGACATGTACACAACAACTTCCTTCGTAAGAGTGGGTTTTATGGTCTAAAAGCAATGTTCAAGAATTAGGGGAAAAGGTCTTGGAGAAGTAAAAACATAAATTCTGGGAGATAAGACAGAGCCTGTCTCATCAGACAGCAAAGAATCATTAGGTTGTAAAATGACCTAGTTGCAGAAAGAACAGCTTTGCACCTCATTCCTTTGAAGAGGTAAACTGCATTTAACTTTCCTGGCTTCTCCAGTGCTTATCTCTGTGCATAAGGGTTTTTTTTTTGTTCTCTACATCAAGGCCAGTTTCAAATGGATTGGTGAGTATATCAGAAAAGTATGTACAAGATGGGGAGGTATTCTATCGATCTGTGAAGGTGTCTGATAATATTCTTAGTATGATGGCTAAAGAAACTGTTTTATGTTAGGTATCCATTTTGGTATCCACTGGCCATCTGTCTTTGACTCCAGTCCCTAGAAGACAATTCTAAAGAACCCTGACTCAATGATCTGTACCCAAAAATGTTGTCTACTTATGATATGAATATTTGCTTTTTGGCTTTTGTAATCTGCTTATGGAAACAATCAAGGACTATTTTGAGGTCACCTGAGTACCTAATCTTAATAGAACATAACATCTCTTGATTTTCTTGTGCAGATACTCAAGGTCTTCTTGTGGTTTTTGCCTTTAAAAATCCTTACCTCATCTCATTTGTTTTTGAACTGGTAAAAGCTAGATGCTTGCTAAATCAATAGATGCTAAAAAGGTTTTTAATCTGTCATCACAAGATGTTAGTTCTGACACAGGTGGGTAGGCCAAAGCTGTTTTGGAGGGCCAGAATTTAGATAAGGTAATTTGTAACATTACAATCTCTCCACAATACTAAAATTTTAATCAGCCAAATAATCTCTGTAGATAGATTCCTTTCAGGAGTGTTTGTTCACAGCCAAATGCACCTTTTTTTCAGAAGTTTCATTTACAAACCCAAGCTAGTCTTGGGTTTATACCAATCATCCTTCCTGAGCTTCCTGAGTGCTGAATAACAGGTGTGTTTTGTCTTGTCACAAAGTCATAAACTTGTCCCTCCTAGGAACAGGCCCTGTGGTGATACATTATATATTTAATAAAACCAGTCTGGAATATCAGAGAAGAGATCTACCCACAGTCAATTCAGGAGGATCAGAGAGTGGTAACTCACACCTTTGATCTCAGCATGGGAAAGAGGAAAGCAGGAGTGGTGACCTATGCCTTTAATCCCAGCAGATCTGGGTTTGAGGCCATCTTGATTTACAGAGGGAGTTCCAGACTCCCAAACAGGCAGTGGTGGTGTCTTGCCTTTTATCCCATGACTCCAGAGACAGAGATCTTTCTGTGTTTCTGTGAGTTCAAGGCTAACTACCAAACAGTAGTAGCCCAAGCCTTTAATCTTAACCAGATGTGACACAACTGGGCAAAGAAGGCATTTAAGGCAGGCATAGGAAGACAGATCAGGCTGAGGAAGCAACAGGAGGAGCAGGCTGAGGAAGCTGGAAGATAGCTGGGTGAGATTTGACTGTGGTGTTTCTTCTCTCTTTGATATTTCAGCTTTTCCCAATATCTGGCTCTTAGTTTCTTTCAATACAACCAGAATTCATGGAACAAGGCCCCTTTCGGCCATCCTTTCCTAAGAGAAGAAGGATATAGATAAGACAAATAATTATTGTCATAGCACATACTAACTAGACTTATTCTTTTTCCAGAGATTCCTTATCTAGGAATGTCCTTGAGAATTTTCAAACACCTGTCTTGGTCCAACCCACACATAATAAATAAAATAGTTCTCTTAGTCTAGGTTGGTGATGTCAGCCAATTCTGGACCCACTTCTTTGTAGCATATCTATCCCTCTCTGCAAGGGCCCTTAAAAGAATATACTTTTTCTCCTTGGGAGAGCTAAAGCTTTAGTCAGACCTTACCGCATTAGATTTAATTGACCTCTGTCTAAAGGATGCTCAGTCTCCATGACTCTCTGAAATCTTCCTCCCTCCCTAAACCTAAGATGAGCATCATGCTGAATCCAAAATAGTTTTTAATCTGTAGTTGATAGGATATGAACATATGGATTCCTTGGGGACTGGAAGGGAAGTTGTATGGGGAAATTCTCCCTGAATGCCAATATTCTCATTGGCACATTTGTCAACTATCTCCTTCAGCAATGTTCAAATTGTGATTATCTTTCTTTCTTCCTTTTTTTGGGAAATGAATTTATTGAGATGTAATTCATATACTATTAGAACTACCCAAAGTAACTTCACTTTTTCCTACATTTAGCTAACTTTACTCTATTGCTCCCCAGCCCCTGCTAACCAAATACTTCTGAGTAGAACAAAAGTATTCTTTCATAGTTGAGTGTGATAATATATACACTCAGTTATGTCCCAGAAACTAGGAGATAGAGGCAAAAGGATTGTCAAGAGTTCTGGGCCAGCTACAGCTATACAGTGAAACTCTATCTAAAAACAAAACAAAACAACAAAAAACACAACAACAAAAAGTCTCATTTCTGACTCTACAACAACTAGTGTCATACAATGCTATAGAAAAAGATACCAAGTGGGCATCAAGGCTCACACCTGTAATCCTAGAATTTACAAGGCTAAAATGGGTGGATTACTGTGAGCTACAGAGTAATAACCTGTCTAAAAACTAAAACAAACTGGGCATAGTAGTACACACAGACTCTGTAGAAATGGGCAGATCTCTGTGCATTTAAGGCCAAGGTGGTGCACATACTGAGTTTCAGGTCAGCCACAGCTAGACAGTGAAAACATTTCTCAAACAAAACACTCCAAACCTTTCAATGAATCTCAGAAAGTAGAAGAATTACTTGAGCCTAGAAATTGTAGCACAGCCTGAATAGCATTAAGAAGGCCCTGTTTTAAAACAATTTCTGTTGTGTAATTTTTGAGACTAGGTGTCATGTAGCCTATTCTGGCCTTAAACTCATTATGTTGTAACTGGATTGTAACCAGAAGTTTTTCTGTCCCATCTGGGCCCCTGAGTCAGGACAGAGCTCTCCCACCTGTGGTCTTGCAGCTGCTTATAAGATAATTATTCAGAGGCTTATATTAATTACAAACTGTTTGGCCTATGGCTCAGGCTTATTACCAACTCTTATAACTTAACTCAACCCATTTCTCTAAATCTATTGTATTGCCACGAGGCTCCATGGCTTAACCTGTGTCCTTTTATATCTTGCTTTCTAAGCAGAAGCTTGCAGCTTCTCTCTGACTCTGCCCTCCTTTATTATCTCTGCTTAGATTTTCTTTCTGTTCCTAAGTTGCCTTGTCATAGACCAAAACAGCTTCTTTATTAACAAATGATAATAAAGCATATTCACAGAGTACAGAAAGACATCCCACATCACTTCCCCTTTTCTGTCTAATCAAAAAGGAAGGTGTTCATTTTAACATAGTAAATTGCATATAACAAAACAGTTATCTAGCAAGAATTATGGTTATAATAGCTAGTCTATGTATATGTAGCAAAACTAAAGAAAATATTTCAGCATCTATCCTATTTTTATGAGACTAAAGTTTTATATCCAATTTACCTTTTATCATAACTAAGGAAAACTATAACTATCTAGTTTCCAACTCCATAAAAAACAACAGAAGAATATAATATTATCTGAGTAAACAGGAGGTACATTGTAAGCAACTTCCAAAATTCTACAAATGACAGAGATATCTGGCTGCCTGGACAGTCACGCAAAGTTTCTCTTTAACATTGGGGCCTCCATCTTCAGCCTACAGACTTAGAATCTCTGGCAGACATTTTAGTGAAGTAGAAAATTTGAAGGACTGCTCAGCCCATTCTGGCAGTTTGTCTGTGTCTGTAGAATGGCTGGCAGTTTTCTCTGCAAAGCAGGAAGCTAAAGGCCCATCTTGGCTTGTTCTGGAAAAGTTTCAAAGTCACTTTCCTATGCATCCTGCATGTTCATTTTATATAGCATACTGCCAAGCAGTTAAAACAAGAACAGTCTCTTGCTCAATGACTAACTTTTGCCACAAAGAAAGTAAACTCTATATGGAGTTTCTTTGATGTCCATCATTCTCTTGAAGTAGATTAGTGTTGCCAGGAACAGACATGTCTCATTGTCCAGAAAAGTCTAAGTTCTTAAACTATGTTGAATGCTATATTCTGGAGGTCTTTGGAGTGTTTGAAGATTACCTATCTAATTGGAATATATCTTTGTATATCTAAAAAACTTAACTGACATGATTATAAGTTTATTATCATAGATGACTATTAACTGTATCTTTAATTATACATTACAATTTTAAATGAGTTACATAAATACAATACCTTAAATAAGAGTACAAATATATATAACTTTATTATAAAGTTAACCTTAAATTTGTATCAATAAGCCAAAATGTAAAGTATATATACTAATGTAAAGTATTTTGAGATTAACAGTTGGTTTTTAAATAAACAATGAAACATATTCAAATGGAAAAAACTCTAAATATGTTGCAATGTGTGTAAAAAAATACATAGTCTTAGAAGAGAAAAGAAAAAAGGTAGGTAAAGTTTTTTAGAAAGGGAAATAGAGTAATAAAATTATAAATAAGCCACATAAAGATGGAAAATACACAAAGAGTCTGGATTATGTATATTATTGTGTTTTCTTTTAATTTTTGATTGTTAATAAGCTAACTACAGAAAGACATTCCATATCACTTTATAGTTGAAGATGGCCTTGAACTCCTAATTCTTTAACCCCTATCTCCCAAGATCACAGGCCTGTACTGCCATCCCTGGCTAACACTGTCTATTTTTAAAGACACCAAATCAGGGAAGCATACTGTCTTAGTTACTTTTCTATTACTGTGACAAAACACCATGGCCAAAATAACTTTCAAAAGAAAAAATTTAATTTGAGCTTTTGGTTCCAAATGATCTGAGTCTATGATGGCAGAGTGAAGGCATGATGACAGGCAGCTAGATCAGCAGCTGTGAGCTCCCTTGATCCACAAGCATGAGGCAAATAGAGCATACTGGGATTTGTGTCTTTTTAAATCACAAAAAACGGTTCCCTAGTGACACACATCTTCCAAAAAGACCACACCTCCTAATTCTTCCCAAATAGTTCCATCAACTGGGAACTAAGTACTCCAACCTCTAAAATTTAGAGACCTTTCTCATTTAATGTATCACAAATATAAGCTTTTATTTTTTTTACTGAGAGGTCTGCAAGTCAGCTGATAATTATATTTTAGACTGAGGCTTAGCAATATAGGCTTTAAAGTTCTAGTTATAAGGTTCAGGCTAAAAGATCCATGCTCTAGGGGACATATTGTATTTTTCAGTGATATGACTACAAAAGCAAATAAAGCCTCCTGGCAAGTCAAACCTACTTAAGATCTCATTTCACATTCATATCCTTTCTTGGTATTTCACTGGCTGAAGCAAATCATAGGGCCAGGCCTAAGTATTACCTGGCCACAATCAAAGAGGAAGGAGAGTGAATATTACTGAAGAAGAATAAGCCATTGCCCTAATCTGTCATTCAGTAGTTTGACACAGACAGCTGATGTTCTTGGTGTTGTAGTTAAATACAATGTTAACAATGCATAAAAAAAATTAGATATATTTCTTCTACACCCCCCCTTTTTCCACAAAAGGGTAACATTCAATACAAATTTCTGTTGTAATAGGTATTATAAGTTTTGAAATTATTCCAAATATTTATCTGGTTTGCTAATTGTAATAAGAACCTGGAGTGTTCTATCTCTCTTTGTGATTGTGATTATTTTTATTTTTTTTTATTTATTTATTTATTTTTTTTTCCTGTGCTGGGAATTGAAACCAGGACCTTGTGAATATTAAGCAAGTTTCTATCACAAAGCTACAACACCAACTTTCTCTTTTAACAAACTCCATATCTGAGAACTCAGGATGAACTCACACTTAGAAATATCATGATATAACTCATCAGACCCAATATGTGAGCTACTAATCTTAACAGTATTAGCTTGAATAACCTCATTTTGATCCTTGTAAATTACAACTTGTTTTTACCTCTATAACTTTATGATTCACATACCTTAAAAATTGTTTTCATTGTTCTAAACCATTCCCAGGGAACTGACTAACCACAATTCCACAAACCTGAACAGTTCCCACACTTACTCAAAATAACTAACTGCCACTTGTGCAATGCTTTGTGTTGTGCTTACTTGCAAAAGTTCAAAATATGACTATAAAAAGACTCTCCTTTTTCAGGTCCGTATCTCCAGTTCCCATCACACAGTAAGTCAGACTAGCCATAATAAACCAATCTGCATAGCAACTCCTTGTGTTCTCATTTGGTTCTAACACCATAACAAAAAACTTCATTTCAAAGTGCCTGAATTGAATAGGAATTTGGAGTTAACATGGAGTTGCCATGTTAACATCTGTCTTTTTGCAGAGATTAGTAGTATTTCCAGGCACAATGTGACTATTATTTTTTATTTATACTTCCTCTGGCTACTTTAGTTTTATGTTTTAGCTTGAAAAACATTAATTATTTTGGTAATGCATGTGGACAATTAGTGTCATGAATAGCACTAAAAGTATTGCCAAGACAGATGTGGTTATTAGGGGGTGGAAAGCTGAGAAGTGTCAAGGCAGATACAAAATTGAATCAGGTCAAGATACCTTAGCACTTCAGTGATCTACACCCAGTCATTTATTTCTCAGAAGACACATGGCACAGACTGCTGCAAACCACGCCTTGTAGGTTTTCCATGTTATCTTTTAAGTCTTATCCAGTCTACACCAGCACTACCAACACTTGCACTGCCCTAATGCAATAGAATATCCTCAGGCAGAATTTTGAGGGGAAAAAATAAGTTGAGGCCATTTTCCATGCATCTGTCATGTTTCAGGCTCCAGGACTGTCTTTCTAGGAATGTTAATAAAAGCAAGAAAACAAACAGGAACTTCCCTAGAGCAAATGCATTCGCAATTGTGGTGGTTTGAAAGAAAATTATTGTAGAATTATTCACTGGCAATTGATTATATAAAATAATTAATATTTATTAAAGGATTATATAAACATTAATATAAGATTAAACTTTAGGGGAATTTTGGGAAGTCTGAAATTTTTTTTATATGACAGTGATGGTAATCTTTTCTCTGAGAGCACAGCAACAAACAGAAAAGGCAGGTAGTGTGCAACAAGTCTTTTAAGGGGGCTGACCACACCCTCTACAGGGGTCTTTAAACTTAAAAGCCACACCTGAACCTACTACATCTCCCCACTTTGTCTAAATAAAAGTTTTAAACTTAAGTATAAGACTATATATAATAGAAATAATTATAAGGTAATATCTAGGAAGGGAAAAGGTGATTAACATAAACAAGATCAAACTATAACTACAAACAAACAAAGTATATTTTAAATGTTTAGAATATTGGTAAGGGGCAATATATAGAGATTATTTTAAAATTGTTTATCTTAAATTTAATAACTAAATGTTTTTAGCTAATATATAAGATGGTAGTAACCTTAGCTATTTAGTCTTCAACCCCATCAAAGACCTGGAAAGGAAACTATATTACCTGAATAAGCTAAAAGCACTTTTAAAATTTAGAAGAGAATTTTGACAGTCAGCTGCCTGGACAATCACTTAAGCTTTTTTGCAAAGTGGGAGCATTTATCTTTTTTGGCTACAGAACTAGGATATCTGACAAATTTCTTTAGAAGTGGAGTATTTTGAGAAACTGTCTTATCTTGTCTTGGCAGGTTTCAGCAGTCTCTATCTTCTGTCTTGTCTGGATTGGACAGCTTGTTGTCAGTTCTTTGCCTACTGACCATTGTCTGCCAAGGGAGACAAACTTTTTGTGGAGTGTCCTTTATGCCCAACACTCTTGAGAAAGTAACAATGATGCCAGTGAAAGGTCTCCGGGGGAGGACTTCCCTTCAGGACGAGACCCCAGTACCCAGGAACGAGCCGAAACCACGAATCAGATGTAACAGCAAGAGGATTTATTGGGGGGCCGAAGGTACCTCCGGGCGGCAGCAACTCGGGGAGCTGACTGGCGCGCACGAGTCTTTGTTCTAGCGCACTTTATAGCATAGGGGAAGCGGGAGGCAGGCTTACAGAAGCAAAAAGGCGTGGTTATAGGGAAAACAGAGAGATTATTTGTATATTTAAACAACAACTTTTACTTATTGGATGAGGGCTTAGTGGCGGGAGAAACGGCGGGAAGAATCAGTTACTTGCTGGGAGGGGGAGTTTCTGATTACAGACTTCCTGTGGTATGCAGTCCTGGTCACGTAGCTCCCTTTGGTATGCAGCCCTCCCAGTCACGTAGCTCCCTGCTATCCGATTGTCTCTTAGCAACCCTGCATTATCTGTCTGGTCGCAGCCTTGAGTTTGTGAGGGAAGGGATGTGGGGGCCCGGGTATGTCTGGGCAGGCCGGGACAAATTTTATCTACTAAACTGAATGTCTAAACTAAATGTCTGGATCCAGCCCTACAATCTAGAGTCCTTCACCAGGAGTTATCATGTCTCTCATGGCTGAATTTTAAATTACAAAACATTAGGGCTGGAGAGAGCACCATCTGCTCTTCCAGAGGACCCGGGTTCGATTCCCAGCACCCACATGGCAGCTGGCAGCTGTCTGTAGTTCCAGTTCCAGGCAAACACCAAGGCAAATAAATAAATAAAGTTTAAAAAAAATTACAAAACATTAAATGTCATATTTTCTAGGTCTAGGAAGCAGTTGAAGATTTGTGTCTATCTGAAAAATTTTATTATATATCTGAATAGCCTAAACAGCATGACTAGTACATGGCAAGCTTAACTAACTGTGATCTGCAATTTTTATCATCTTAAAGACTGAAGCTTACATTGCAAATATAGACAATCTATAAAAATGGGTGTACAGTTTTTGAATAATGACTTCAAGTATGACAATCATATAAACATAAAACAAAGGTAAATGTATAGTGTAAAATGACAACAGTATATATCATCATATAAAATATCTAAACAGAAGTATAAACAAATAAGATATATACATATATGTATGTATATTATGACTAGTATAATTAAACAGAAGTTGAAATTGCATGGTGGAAATGACAATATGCTTAATATGCATTAATGTACAAAATATCTTAAACAGAAGTAGCATATGCAAAAATGGCAATTACAGATTCAGTTTTATATCAACATACAATTACCTTAGACATATAAAATAATTTCAGATTTGAATTTATATCAATATACAAATTATTTCAAGCAGATATATAAAATAATTTCACATTTGTATCAATATACAAGAATCTATACCAGTGCAATTTGTCTATGGCTCATATTTGTTTATAGGTAGATGCAATAATCTACCTATATCTGTCCAATCTAAGGGGAGTAACACTATTAAAGATGTGGTCTTGCTGAAGAAAGTGTGTTACTGTGAAAGTGGGCTTTGAGGTCTTTCGCTCAAGCTTTCCTCATTGTGACAATCAGTCGACTTCCTGTTGCCTACAAAATGTAGCACTCTCAGGTCCAGCACCATGTCTGGAGGCACACCACTATGCTCCCCATCATGGTGATAATGCACTGAACCTCTGAAACTGTAAGCAAACCACCCTAACTAAATGTTTTCTTTGCAAGATTTGTCATTGTTGTGGTGTCTCTTCAAAGCAATAATAACCCCAAGACAGCATTCCTTGGGAGGCTAGTGCAGTAAGATTAAAATGAAGGCCCTTTGTTGAACATAGTAATATACATTTGGAATCACAGAACTTGGGAGGCAAAGGCAGGACAATCCATAGTTGAAAGCCACCCTCAGCAGCACAGTCAGATTAAGTTTGAGGACAGCCTGGTGACATGAGATTCTGCTTCAGAAAAATTTCCATAGTAGGAATTGTAGCTGCATAAGTTTCCCTTCTGAGAGTACTTTTAACCTCTACTTCACATTTTAAAATACAGCCTCCAGAAAACAATGAACTCCATCTTTTTTGGTGCTCATAAACTCTTTAGACACTTTTGTGAGTATTTTGTGTCAGATTTCAAATCTCTAGTGGATGATTTGGGGTTGGTAAACTCTCATCATGATATCTTTTTTACCCTAGTGTTCTTAAGTAACTTATATATTGGTTATATTGGCAATGTGAAATGTTGTACCTAGAAAGTGGTAAAGAGAATGTCCCCCAGGTAGAAGCAAAGTTGTTTTCAGTGAGTTTAATGTATCAATACCCAATGTTCAAACACTAATACTGAATGGGTCATTGTAAAAAGGAAACTCACCATCTGTGCTGTTAAATTGTAAACTAATTGTAAATTTATTAGAGGAATGCCGTCCCTTGCTCTCACACCGCGTTTGAGGAAGCACCAGATGGGCTCTCAGATAGCGCCGGAATTCGTTTACCCACCCAAATTCCAAAGAAGAACCTGGTCCGACCAGATGACTGAGTTGTGATGACTCCACTTACCCCCCCACACACACCTGTAGAACTTCCCTTAAAAGCTCTGTAAGCCTTGGGCTTGGGGTCACTAGCTTCCATTTTTTGCTGGTGACCCATGGGCTCGTGTTCATTAAAGCTTCTTTTTGCTACCGGATATTGGAGTGAAGCTCTCTCTTTTGGGGCGCCGACTCTAACAATACCCACAAACCTCAAGGTTTTTCTACTTAAGCTTGCTAAAAAAAAAAAAAAAAAAAAAATGTTATATAATATTTGGATCTTGAAGGGTCATATTTAACCAGTGATCCAGGGAACAAAAGATAAATATTGCTGAGTGGTAGCACACACCTTTAATCTCAGCACATGATTGGCAGAGGCAGACAAATGGATCTCTATGAAATCAAAATCAACCTGCTCCACATAAAGAATTTTAAACCAGCTTGAGCAAAATAGTGAGATGCTGCCTCAAAACAGATTAGTGGGACAGTGGTGGTACACACATATCCATCTCCTTTTGTGCCAAAAATAAAAACAGAAGGTTATAACTAATATGAAAAACTATATACAATATATACAAGCAATAATTACATCAGTAATGTCTACTCCAGGAACAATTGACAAATTCAAAGAAAATATTCTATTAGTTATTTTATTTTGGTGAATCCAAAGAATTATACCTGTTGGGAGCCAAAGTCAACTTATTTTTTAGCTCCTATAGCTAGCCAGCAGTCATTCCCTATTGTCTTTAGCTTAACCATGACTCCTGATAATCTGGCTTGATTCTCTCAGCTCAGCAGGTGACATCCTCCAGCCCCTCAACCAATAACAAATAGATTTCCATACTAATTCTACCCTGTCTGTTACTCTCCCTCAAAAGCTTGCCACATTCTTTTGTATTTTCCACCCCCTTTTCTCCCAGCTACCTGCATGGCAGAGATTCTGTATAAATATTGGCTGTAACCATAAAGCAAGAGGAGGACTTGAACAGAGAGATTTGTCTTGTCCTTCCATTCTTTTGTGTTCCTGCCTTCCATTTGCTTCCTTCCCAGGTCTAGGTCCACACTGAAGACCCTGCTGGTTGGGGCAATACCTAGTTCACTTTCTATCTAACCTGTACTATCTAACTAAAAACTATCTTTTGATATCTCTCAAACTTACACACTTTAACCTCCTAATGAATTTCTTTTCTAAAATTGTCACTAGAAAACTGTAACAATAACTATCTTATCTTCAATTCCTTCATAGATCCAAGAAGGAAATAATATTAACTGAGTAAAAAAATTAATTTTTCACATTCCAAAAAATGTGAAAAATGAAACAGCTGGCTGCCTAGACAGTATCCCAAGATTCCTCTGCAGCATTGAGGCATTCATCTTCATTCTACAGGCCTAGCATATTTGAAAGACTTCTCTGTGAAGCAGAATATTCTTAAAGACTTTCCTACCTTGTCCTGGCAAGATTCAGCAGTTCTTTCTTGTGTGTCCTGCTTATCCATTTTGGACATCATGTTGTCAACAGTTCATGCAAGGACATTTCCTTGCCTAGTGGCTAACTTTTGCCACCAAATAAAGGTCATATGGCGTTTCTTTGATGTGCATCATCTTTTCTGAAGTAGATTAGTGTCACCAGGTACAGACATGTCTCATTGTCATAAAAATAAAAAGAACCTATATTATTAAATTATCTTAAATGTCATATTCTATAGATCTCTGAAATGTTTAAAGATGACCTGTCTATCTTAAATATATCTTTTTTTACTTTAAAAACATGTCTAATATGACTAATAAGTTTAATTGTTTAACTTGCATTTCTTTATAGTCTTTTTAAAAAATATTTATTTTTATTTTATGTGAATTGGTGTTTTGCCTGCATGTATAACTATTTAAGGGTGTCAGATCTTGGAATTACAGACAGTTATTAGCTGTCATGTGGATGCTGGGAATCGAACTCAGGTCCTCTGGAAGAACAGTCAGTGCTCTTAACCACTGAGCCATCTCTCCAGCTCTGCATTTTTATATTCTAATTAGCTGGTAATAATAACTTTCAGGATTAGCAATTTGTACTTCATTGATATATAAACTGTATAGGTACAATACCTTAAACGGGGGTAGAAATATATGTACAGTAACAAAATTAATCCAATTTTGTATCAAAATACACAATATACAAAAATTCAACCTACTGTAAAATATTTAGAACTACTGATTGCTTTTTAAAAGTAGTATCACTAATCTACCCTTATATTCTACTATATTTATATTCCCCTTTTCTCAGACTAAATTCAATAATCTACCCTTTTATCCTATCATATCTGTATCCCCTTTCTTCTTTTTCTTTTTCTCTTTCCTTAGTTCAAACAAGAATCCTAAATCTAATCTCCCTTATTTAGCTATTTTCTTAACCATAACCAGTAACAATTTGTAATCAATAACCCTAAATAGTGACAATTATTCATAAGCCATTGAAAGACCAAAAACCACTCACCCCACCTCTTGGGAATGTGGGCATCCTATTTTTAAAATACTTCCTACTGTCAGGAGGCAAGAGCATCTTCAGGGGATACTTAAAATAAATCATTTTTGTCAATTGTCAAGTGCTGAAATAAGTAGCTGTATCATTTGTTGTCCAGTCTCTGCACAATGGAAAAGTGGAGAGCTTATCTCAGTTCGGGGCTAGAGTAATCTATGAAGCTGGTTCATCTCAATTAGCCACCTGAAAATTGTTCTGAGCAATTTGTAATCCAAATCTGATCTTTGGTTGGTATTTGTCAGCCTAGTGGCTTTGTTATAGTCCATGGGAAATCATCTTTGTGAGGCCACATCTTCCTCTGGAGACTTCAAACGTCATAGTTGGGGCATCATCATAGTTCACTATAGAAAACTAATAGGAGACTTAAACCCAAAACAATATACAGGAAACCAAAGAAAGTCTTTTTCTAGAATTAATTCTCTTTATGAACATTAATATGACAAAAAGTTTAAAATATATGTTATTCTAATAAATTTTTATATAAAATTTATATATAACAATATTAGTAGCAATATAATAGTCCCTTAATTTTAGTTATTCTTCTGTTTCATGTCAGGTAGGTTATCTACTATGATACAGAGATTTTGCATTTTCCTTTAACAAGCATGCTTGTGTTTAGAGACTCATACTCCAACTCCAAAGCCAGCTTTTAATTTATAATTGAACTAGGACTTCAAATTGTTTTTAGAAGTAAAGAGATATAGATGTTAGACAATGAGATTTTATTCTGTAGAGTATATTGGTACCAATAGATCCAATGTTCCTTTGCCTGTAAATTTTTTTCTGGATAGCCTTCCCTTCTGCTTTAGATATCTAGATGTCCAAGGTCTTTTGACTTCTTAAAAATGAGTATTTCTGGTTTTCTGTAAAGGAAAAATAAAACCCTGCCATGACCCTTGTTTGGTGAGTTTTTCTTACAACTTAAAGAATTGTCACATAGGTGAATGAGCCATCATTTCTTCTTATCAAGAAGTTTCTTTAGTCTGAATCAAGTCTTTATTAATTTTGATGGTATCCATAGCTTTTCCTCACCTGTGGAAACAAAAGTGAATCCTCTTCCCCAATGTAGTACATATCCTGATTTCCAATCTAAGATTAACACATCTTTAAAGTAGATAAGCTGATTTTGCTCAGTAGTTTTTTTCCATAGCTCAATGCCTTTCTGCAGCTGTTCCTTTATTATTAACATTGAGAAAATTCAAAGTTAATAAAGCATTATGTTGTCTATTTCTGGGAAGTCTTTGTTACATTTTTCTGTTATTTAGCATATCCTTTAGAATTTGATTTGATCTTTCCATGACTGCTTGCCCTGTAGGATTGTGTGGTATATCTATAATATGCTTTATGTTATAATAAGCAAAAAATTGTTTTATTTTACTAGAGACATGTGCCAGATCATTGTCAGTCTTAATTTGTACAAGTATTTCCATAATGGCAATAACATCTAAATTAGTCTGCAATATCAGAAGAGAGTCAACCACAGAGCCAAGCCATGAAAGCCAGGCAGTGGTGGCACACACTGTTGGTCTCACTTGGGAGGCAGAGGCAGGAGGATCTCTGTGAGTTCAAGGCCAGCCTGGTCTACAAAATGAGTTTCAAAACAGACAGGAATGTTACACAGAAAACCCTGTCTCAAACAAAACAAAACAAAACAAAACAAACAAAACAAAGCAAAAAACTGAAAGAGGCAGCTCTGTCCTCTGATATTCCAGACTAATTTTTAAAATATATATATATATATATATCACCATACTCCTTTATTCCCAGCACTCTAGAGGCAGAGCCAGGAAAATCTCTGTGAGTTCAAGGCCACGCTGGTCTGCCAAGCAAGTTTTAGCCAAGGCTATACAGAGAAATCCTATCTCAAAAAAAAAAAAAAACAAACAAACAAAAACAGATGTTAAACAAGAGCTCAAATTAATTTTTAGTATTTCATAATAAAATTCAATCCTTAAAACATAGTTTAACATTGACTTAGTTTACTTTCAGTGTTTTTCATAAAGCACTATGAAATTTTAAAAATATTATAGACTTTTTTGACATTTAAAAATAGATAAGACTATATTCTGAAGTTATTTAATCCTTCCCTGTGCCAGAAATAGTTTAAATTTTTTGCTTGGCTATATGGAATAATGAAATAATAGGATGCTTATTCCAAAACATTGGCTCAGTAAAATGCTTCCACCTTCTGCACAGTAATTTCAGTTGTTCTTTTCAATTAATAGCTACATTTGTGGATAAATAAAAATCTCTACACCTTCTTCAGTATTTAACCTATTTCTTTTTCCTTTCCCTTTCATTTAATTTTGTTTTCACTTTAGCCTGGCTACATAGTGAGACCCTATCTCAATAATAATAATAATAATAATAATAATATATTTGTTTGTTATACTAGAAATTCCACTTTTATCAAATACTGTATCATTGAAGTTCTCAAGCAGTATTGCAATTGATTATTTTTATTGTTTTTTAAATAAACATTTATGTATTTATTTATTTATTATGTATGCATGACTTAGGATTTCTATTACTGTGATGAAACAATATGATCAAAAGCAAATTGGAGAGGAAAGAGTTTATTCAACTTATGCTTCTACATCACAGTTCATCATCAAAGGGAAGGACAGGAATTCAAGGAGGGAAGGAATCTGGAGGCAGGAGCTTGCTTCCCCTGGCTTATTCAGCCTCCTTTCTTATAGAACCCAGGACTACCAGGCCAGGGATGGCACCATCCTCAATGAACTGGGCCCATAAATTTCTAATTAAGAAAATGTCCTACATACAGGTTTGCCTGCAGCCCACACTTATGGAGCTATTTTCTTAATTGAGGTTTTCGCCTCTCAAATAACTTTAGCTTATGTCGAGTTGAAAATAAAACTATCCAGTACCATTTGTGTATGTAATTTGTCAGAACCTTCAAACAAGTCAGCTTGGTTATGAGCAAGGACTGGTGTGGTGATATATTGTATATTTAATAAAATCAGTCTGAAATAGAAACAGACCACAGTCATTTCTCACCCAGCAAATTTCTCAGGCCTAACAGAGTAAGTTCACGGGTCCTTAGCATGACTGATTTTCTACAGAATCTTCAATTTCTGCTTTCTCTTTCCCCATGCAGCTGTTTCACTTCCTGGTTTAACTCTGTACCATAATTCTAGAGTTAGAATTAAAAGTGTGAACTATCACTGCTTGGTTGTTAGGCCTTGAACTCACAGAAATCCAGAAACCCAGAAAGATCTCTATCTCCTGAGTGACAGGATTAAAGGTGTGGGTTACCACTCTCTGACCTTCTTGACTTAACTGTGGGTGACTCTGTCCTCTGATATTCTAGACTGATTTTATTAAATATACACTATATCACCACAGACAGGAGACTGAGGAAAACTTAGAGACAGAAGAACATACAGAGACAGAAAAATAGAATTTGGTCACTACCAGAGAAGGAAAAAGTTTATTTCTGAGTATGCTTATATATAAACTAAAAGGCAAGAATATATACAATACTTACATTTTCATACAGCATAGGCAATCAGCTGTTATGAGAAAAAGTCAAGTCCCTATACTATCCTTAAATTAAGGGGCAGACTTTTTTCATCTTCTGTCAGCAGCCTGCATTCAGTTACATAGTGTATTCTTTTCCAGGAGTCTAGCTAGATAATGTGTTCTTTTCCCATGGACCCTGGTCACTTTTCTCACAGCTCCTAATGAGACTGAAACAAACAAGCTTTGAACTCTTTGGGGTCAGAATAGACTTCAGATTCAAACTGAGTGACTGTATGGGCTCCCACAGTAAGTGATGCAAATTGGTAGTACAAGCTTACATATGCCTTGGTGCTGTGTATAGGTCAGAAGACAACTTCCAAGAATCAAACACAAGATGCCAGATATAGTGGCAAGTGCATTTGCCTTCTGAGCCATCCTCCCAGCGATATTTTTTTCTTCCTTTGAGACATAATCTTAGTTTGTAATCCAGGGTGACCTGTCAGAACACAGTCAAAAGAATGGGTAACAGTGAGAGAGGCTCCAGGAAAAAAAAGGAAGAGGGCCTTTTACCTCAAGTGCATTTTGTTCCTTGGATTGTTCTTGAATGTGATTTTGTGCCTACTGTGTTAAACATTTACATTCAATTAATAAGACATGTTTATTCTTGTTGGATGTCAGTATATAGCTATAAAATCCAATCAGGTCAGTGTACCCTGATTTGGAATATGGGCTTCTGCCTTGCTTTCATGTTTTCCCAGATATAACCTATAGGATGTGCCAAGCAGCTGTGCTTAAATTGGTCTGTCCTGAGAAAGTTCTGGAGATGGACTACTCTGTCAATATTTAGTATGTGCTTACTGACATTTATTAACATGTTTTTCTGAATTCAAACAGCTTTCCTTGAAGCACTGCTTTCTGTGTTACATTTGTATATAAAAGCACACTGACCTGAAGCATGGTTGCCCACGGCATGTGGTCCACTCCAAGCAAGCCTGGCGACTTGACTTTGATCTTTAGAATAAATCTGAAGGAGAAAAGTGAAGTCACCAAGTTGTCTTCTGACCTCCACTTATGCATTGTGTCATGAATAATTCTCTCTCTTTTACATGCTCACCCCACATACACACATTTACACTAAAAGAGAGAATCTCAGCCAGCTTTTGTATGTACATCTGATAGATTTGTCTTTTATGTAGAATGCTTTCATATAAATGCTGACTAGAAATTTCTTGCTTTGTTCATTAATTATCCCTAGAAAAGCATCTAAAGAAAATAATTGTAAGAAATGTCATATTGAAATGTAGTCTTGCCATTTCTTAAATATAAGAAGTATATAACCATGAGATGGCAAGATGATTCATCAAGTGAAGGTGCTTGACAATAATTCTTAAACCGTGAATTCAGCCTTCATTCATGATGGAAGGAGAGAACTAACTCCCATTGTGCTCTGGCCACTATGCTTGTGTTTTGTACACACACACACATACACACACATACACACCAATACATAAATTCAATAAATTAAAAAATAACAGCCATGTAGTGGTGGTACATGTCTTTAATTCCAGAACTCAGTAGGCAAAGGCAAGTGTATCTCTATATTTGAGGCCAGCCTGGTCTACAGAGTGAATTCCAGAACATCCAGGGCTATAGCACTGTCTCAATAGATAAATTAATTTAATTTAAATAAATAAATAAATAAAATGAATAATGCACAACCTGAATCTAATGACAAGAAAATATTAGATAAATCCAATTTGAAAGACATGCTACAATATAGTAATAATAATAGTTATAATAATATTAACCATAACTCAATGTTGTATAAGAAAAAAGCTAAAGAACCATTCCAGATTAAGAAAAATTAAAAATTTTAAAATATAAAAAGATTGGACCCTAACCCAGTACAGTCTTTTATTAAATGTTATCTTCAGGACACATGGTAAATATATGTTAGAACTAGAGAAGATTAAATAGGTCTACAAACTGTTGTATATCCTCTTAAAATAGAATTCATTCTCTTATATTTTTCCCCTTTTGGAGCATGAGGGTGTTCTGAGACAGAATCACTCTGTGTCTCTGGGTGACCTGTAGACTTGAACTCTTCCTACTTAGTCCCCTGCATCTTGGAAATTTATGTATGAGCTACCCAGCAGCCCATTTCTCGATCTTGGGAAGTCTTGTGATTTTCCTTGACCATCACTTGCAGAAGTGATGATATAGGACTATCACTGCTGTTTCAGGTAGCAAAGGACTCAAGGGGATAGTCTGCAGCACACTAAGATATTTTATCTGAGGGAGTAAAGGGGAAAGACACACACTCTCTCTTGATGGTTTTCTTCTGATTTTTCCTTTATTCTTCTTTTGTATTTTTTCTCTATGACTCACATACCCTAATGAAATCTTTTAGGCAATACAAAAATTACAATGTTATTGTAAACTATCTATTTGTAATATATTGTATAACGGGTTAATATTTATTGAGAGGTATATTGTACTCAAGATATGGAATGAACCTTAAGGCAATTTTTGGAGAGATGAGCAGTCTCACGCTGGGCTGCTGATCTGCTCCCCAGAATGCAGGAACGACCCAGGGCCTAGAATTTGGTGTCCTGACTCCCAAATGATTCTGGCCATGCTCCATAGCTACTAAGGCTCCCTAAATAATGCCTGAATCCCAGTACATCTTTCTCTTTTGTCTAACTAAAACTAAGTATAAGACTATATACAATAGGAATCATTATAAGGTAATGTCTAGGAGAGGGAAAGACAAATATGAGCAAGGTCAAACTACAACCAACAAATATAAGGTATATTTTAAATGTTTAGAATATTGGAATGTGGCAATGCATGGGAATTACTTTAAGACTGTTTA
>PVIH01005037.1:44926-49926 GCA_004025045.1 Sigmodon hispidus
TTTTTTTTTTTTTTTTTTTTTTTTTTTTTTTTTTTTTTTTTTTTTTTTTTTTTTTTTTTTTTTTTTTTTTTTTTTTCTATAGGCCTATGATATCTGACAGATCTCTTTAGAAGCAGGGCATTTTTGGAGAAACTGTCTTAACCTGTATAGGCAGGTTTTGGAAGTCTTAATCTTTTATCTTGTTTGGATTGGACAGCATGTGTACTGACAGCAGTCAGGGCAAGGACAGTTTTTTGTCTAAAGCCCGTTGTCTGCCAAGGAAGACAAACCCTAGTGGAATGTCTTTGATGCCCAGCACCATCTTGGGAAAGGAATAGTGATGCTAAGGGTTGTGTTGCTTAAGGCTGAATTTTGAATAACAAAACATTAAGTTTTATATTTTTTAGGTCTATGAAGTGGTTGAAGACTCTTGTCTGTTCTGCCCAGTCTTGATGACCCTCAGAAAGGTCCCCAGAATCACACCAGATGCAAACACAAAACAAGGTTTATTCAGCTACAGAAGAACCTCAGCTCCAGACTGTCACACAGCCAGGGGAGAAGGACCTCTTCTCTACATGGGGCAGGGTTTTTTAAAGGCAACGGCCATAGGAATGCTGTTATCAGGCTGGGAGGTACAGGGCTGCTTTCTACTGGCTGGAGGCCCAGAGGAATTTTTTGTACTATCACTATCTTATCTGCCAGGTGGATGGCTGCCAGATGTCTTAGGGTAGGGGGAGATACTTTGCAACTGGGCCAGAAGGTCCCCTGATTACCCAGGAATGTGCCTGACCTTGGGGGTTTAGAAACCTCTCAGAATGGGGAACTAGAAGCTTCTCAGTTCCCAGAATAGCCCCAGACCTCAAGATGGAGAAACTTTGGTTCTCACATTGTCTATCTGACATATTCTAGCATATATCTGGGAAACCTAAACAACAAGACTATTACGCAGCAAACTTCAACTGTGATCTGTAATTTTTATCATCTTAAAGACTGAAGCTTACATTGTAAAATAGACAATTTATAAATGGGTATACAGTCCCTAAATAATGACTTTTAAGTATGATGACCACATAAACATTAACCAAAGGTACACGTATCATGCAAAATGACAACAGTATCCTAAATACATATTATTATTATATAAAATATCTAAATAGAGGTATATAAAACATCTTATGTATATATTATTACTAATATAGCTATATATTATGACTAGTATAATTAAACAGAGGTAGAAATTGCATAGTGGGAATGGCAATAATATGTTTAATATGTATTAATATGCAAAATATTTTAAACAGAGGTAGAAGCATGTAAAAAATATGGCAATTATAGATTTAATTTTGTATCAATATATTGTTGTGCCCTGGTCTCGAGGCCTCCCTGAAAAGATTACCAGAGACACAAACTCTTTGAAATGCAAAAGCAAGGTTTATTAAAAGTTATTAGTTGCCCTACAAAGACCTCAATCTGGTCCACAGGCATGAGGCCAGAGAGAGGTGCTACTCCTTTGTGAGCTGGGTTTTTAAGGGCAAAAACCTTTTTGCCCTTAAAAACCTCAAGGCAGGATTACTTGGGGTCAAGGATGCAGGTGTGCTATAAATCAGCTTGTGCTCTGGGATTTTTTACAGTTTAGTATTCTTGGACCCCACCTGGGTGGTGTGGGTGGTAGTTTTTACTGCCTTAGAGGTGGATCATCCAGGTGTCCTTAGATAGCACTTAACTCATTCTTTCTTGGAACCGGGCAAGCCACTGCCAGAAATATGAAACTAAACTATTTTATCTCTATGGCTACTAGAATACAAAATGGGGTTTCTTAAACTAAGTTTATTCTCTTCAATATAAATTATCTTGGACATGTAAAACAATTTTAGACTTAAATTTGTATCAATATGTAAATTATCTCAATCAAACATATGAAAAAATTTTTATTATTGTTTTATTATTGTCCCCTGGCTCCCAATCAATTCTGGTCATGCCCCGTAGGAGTCCTGATTCTCAAGAGCTACTAAAGCTCCCTAAATAATGCCTAAATCCCACTACACAATGTGGTTACGTTTTTTTCATGTATTCCCCCCCCCCCTCACCCACCCTTCCCTGTTCCTAATCCCTCTCAGTCTGCCTTCAGCCTTCCTCACTCCATCCCCTAATCCCCTTCCCAAAAAGGGGAGGAAGTCCTAAGGTGGATCAGCTCAGCCTGGCACATCCACTTCAGGAAGGTCCAATTTTGTCATCCCAATATCAAGGCTGGGTTAGATAGATACTCCTCTGCAGGGAATGGGCTCCAAGGTGCCAGCCCATTTACAGGAACACAATCTGATTCCACCCCTTGGAGCTCTACATACTGCCCGTACTAATTGACTAGAAGGGCCCAGCTCTTTGTCCTATGGTTCCTCAGGGACTGTTCTTGATTCAGTGTGCTCTCCAGAGCTCCAGGCAGTCATCTTTGTAGAACTCCTCTATTGTGGTAAAAACCCGCAATGAGATATGTTTTAAGTGAGGTTTATTTTGTGAGAATCACTTACAAAACAGAGAAGGTTTTAAGAGAAAGTTAAGGGATAAAGTTTCAATGTGCCACACCGCCGAACTCTCCCGCTGCCGGCCCCGGCACCGCGTCATCAGTCTGAAAACCCGCACAACCGGTCCGGAACTCTCGTGAGAGAATGCTGGCTTTTTGTCCTGGTCCTCTCCCTCGGAGGTCTACTTCCGAGATCCTTTCCAGTCCACCACGCCCCTTTTGTCTCCAGCTTTCTGATGCGATCCATTCACATGTATAGTTCCTGATTTCCCGCTACACTCCTCCTCATACTCCCTATTTCCTTGCTCATACAGACTCTTCTCCCCCACTCTACAGCTGTAAAAATTTTCAAGTGAATGATTATAATGAATACAAGGGAAAAAAACATGTCTTTCCTTTTCCTTACAAGATTAAAACAAAGTCATCCCAAGAACCCACATACATTTGCATCTTAGTAGCTTGTTAGAGATTAACAGAATGAGTGAGCAGGGTATTTTTCTCAGCCAGTTTTTTTTTACTGGCAGGCTACATAGTGCAGTTACAAAGTATTGCAGTTACTTTATTACTTATCTTGAAAGGTAATCTTATAAGGAATCTTAAAAGAATCACAAACCTAAGCTTTTATATATATAATAAAAACTATATTTTTAGGGTATATACCCACTCATCAATGGTTGTTTTCTATCAAGAAGTTGAGGACAGAAATAGGTACAAGGAATTAATCATCATCATTATCTTTGATCACTAACCAATCCTAGCAAGGAATGTACATCAGCTAATAATAAGTGGGCTGCTTTGTTTTTGATCCCTAACCTTAATGACTCTATCCCTGAGCTATGAGTCCTTGTGAACTTTAGATAGTTTTCTTGGGTTTTATACCTCAAAGCTATTCTAGAAACATATTGATGTAACCTGAAGTCATTTTCAAAGCTTTGTTTCAGCTGTGAAGCACTCTGAAACCTGTGAGCATTTCTCTCAACATTAACATGAAAAGAATTTAAACTAGCTGGGATACTGGGACTCAATTGTTTGCCTTAACCACTAACTTAAGCCAGACTTTATAGCTCCTCAATACAAATTCATGTGTTCTAGCTGTGTGACCCTTCCTTGTTTTATTTTTTATTCTCTAAAGTCTCTACTTATCAGAGGCAGGAGCAACATTTTATTCTACCTTTACCTATGTTAATTTCCTCACTAAACTAACCTCTATCATATTTATTTTTTAAAAAAACAATCATCAAAATTTTATTTAAGCTAACACTATCATTGTATAAAATCATTGCCTCACTTAAACAGCTTAGGTGGAAATCATCTTTATAATAATCCACAGGTAAAAATGCCCAGTACAATGGGATATTTCTAAGACATGATCATACTGCATTAAAGGCAGTGGTGATCTCCCCAGATCCACTCACACCATGCCAAATACCAGAGAGAAATAGAAGCAGCAAACATGCAAAGACATAACAGTAGTAAGAGACATTCTG
Source organism: Sigmodon hispidus (assembly GCA_004025045.1). Lineage (NCBI taxonomy): Eukaryota > Metazoa > Chordata > Mammalia > Rodentia > Cricetidae > Sigmodon > Sigmodon hispidus. The sequence goes on from PVIH01005037.1 coordinate 48,911, forward strand.
GGGCTGAGGCTTTGGGGGCCTTACCCAGCTGAGATTCACTCATTGAGGTTTATTTCCTGGTAGGCTGATCCCCTGAAGTCAATTTGCATCTGCTGGTTATGACCACCAGCACATGACCTCTATACTTCATTCTCCTAAGATCTTTCTGGTTTGGCCCTCCTGTCAGAATGCCTCTCTTACCACCTGTGGATGCTCAGTCAGCCTACTAGAAAGTGTGGCTATTGTAGAAAGAGACCAACAAGAAACCAGGCATCATTCAGAGAGTTGGAGAACTCAGTCTTGCTATGCATGCAGACACAACCTGAGCTAATGTTATGAGGAGATGGGCTCTGACCCATAATACTTAAAACATATTAGGCTATGTAATGTCATGTCTTCTCTGTCATTGATAAACTACAATTTTACCCTACATGACTGAGGGCCATGCTCAGAATTTTCTTTGCAATGAGCATGTTTACTCATGCAGAAACAATAAGGTTAGAATGGCTATATTTTTCTAATATCTGTTTCTAAAGATATAGAAGAGGGTTTTTAGCTAAGGCAGGATAATGTCTGTTTTCTAGAGATAAGGTGGGAGTTTTACCTGATATAGAAAGTAAGCAAGAAGTAGAAAATAGCACACATTATTTGACTTACTTAGCTATAAGTTTAGTAAAAATTTTAATTCATTCTGATCCTCTTCATCATCCTCCCCTTTGATACCTTTATTTATACTCTCTCTCTCCCTCCCTCCCTCCCTCCCTCCCTCCCTCCCTCCCTCTCTCTCTCTCTCTCTCTCTCTCTCTCTCTCTCTCTCTCTCTCTCATCTTTCTATGTAATTCTGGCTTTAATGCCTGGGATTAAAGACATGCACCACCATTTCAGGTTCTTATACGCTCCTACACAATCAATTCCTGTGTCTTTTTGGTTGATAAACCAACATTTGAAGTTTGATGGCTTTTCTGTGGGAAGAGAGAAGCAGACAAGCAAATCAATGATTCAGGGACCAAACAGGAATGTCATAAAAAGCATAAGGA
>PVIH01005037.1:52426-130238 GCA_004025045.1 Sigmodon hispidus
GACATTAGTATCTTGGTTCCTAGGGATAATTATTAACAATAAATTTGAGAATCACTCTAAGTCTTTGTAAAATTGATTTTATTATTGTCTTAAAATGGCTAATTTCCAGAAGTTGATAGAATAAAAAGATATTTATTTGCATGTGAAAAAAAAAAAAGAAACTTGGTACTGTAACAGGGCCTCTAGACCTTAGCACAACTGACTCTATGATGAAAGTGCCATTCAGGCAAAAAACTCAGCATGTAGATAGTTCTACCTGCCAAAATTAAAAACAAAGACCTAATCCATCAAAGTCCATAGTTATGGAAAAATCTGTAAATGTATTTACCTTGCTTTTTGACTTCTGTAGTTCTGCTTCTGGATAATTGTTCTTGTTAACTGAAATATGTCAACCTAGATCATGGTCTTTGTAAGAAAGGCTCGCTGCTACACTGGGATTCTGAATACCCAGTGTAGTTGCTGTCAGGCTAATGAAGACTTTCAATTGGCTTAAACCCATATCACAGTAGTCTTCTATGGTAAAAGTGTTATTGACTGTTGCACATCTGGTGAAGATACCCAAGTGTGTTGTACTTTTCTTATAACTTTTCTGTAGTTTAATGGAGTTTTTTTCCACACCAGATATGATAATGCTGAAAGAAATGTTTAATAATCAGTCTATCCTGTAAAGTCCTGTTTAAAAAGAATTTGTGCTTACCCTTTTTCTTACTGCTGAACATTTACAAGTTCCTAGGAGTATTTACCTAATTCAATGACCTCTCATAAAGGGATTTAATCTTTTCTATAAAACAATAGTATGACTACTTCCTTTTACTAAAATGAATGTTTACCCAGATATGACCATCCGACCATCCTGAAATGAATAAACTGCACTCACTCTCTCTCTCTTTCTTCCTTTAAAACCATTTTTCACACTATCTGAACAGGTGTAGATCAAAAGATTGAACCTTAGACAATGAGGAACAACCAAATTCCTCCTGCATTAAGAATAAAGGTAATGATACCTTGGCTACATGTACGCTATTTCATTTCTGTGTCTTTCATACCTTCTCATAGGAAGTACAATTTGCCTTGTTGAGATGTCTTAATCAGGGTAATTATCTCTTTTTCTACAACAGAGAATATTTCTAGCAATGTACATCTGTAAGCCCAGCTGTCGAGAGGCAGAGGAAGAGTTATCAGGAGTTCAAGACCATCCTCAATCACTTGACTACTTAGAGGCTAGCCTGAAATACAGGTGGCTCTGTCAAAAACAAAACACAAGTGTATGTGTATAGACATATATGAAGACATGTACAGGTTATATCAATACCACACAATTTCATGTAAGGAACATAGACATCTCTGGATTCTGGTATCTTTGGGGTGTCACAACAAGAGGAAACATAGCTTAGTGTTATTGGTGGTATAACCTGTCAAGACCTCTCAGAGACTCAGAGGCCTCTATTTAGGTGCCTGCAGTGGAATTCTTGATATAATTACATATAAAAAAAAACTTGCAGGGCACCTTCTCTATCTCCTTGGCTAATTGGGAGCATAAGGAGTTGCAACCAAGAAGAGGTGGGAACAAATCACAAGAGGAGATAATTGAGTGTGAGGAACAAGAAGGAGGGAGAGGAAAAAAAGAGATAGAGATCTTAATAGAGGAAGCTAATGTGGAGCTGGAAAAAGACCTGGTGCTAGGGAAACCTCCAAGAACTCACAGGATGTCCCTGGCTAGGTCTCCAACCAATAGCAAAGGTGTTGCCTAAACAGGACTTCTCCCATAATCAAATGAATAACCACTCTAAGTGCCATCACAGAACTAGAGGCAGGGATACATGGCTGAGCATTGGGCTGAGTCCCTGGTCCAGCTGATAGTGGGGGAGGAGACTCTATATGAGCAAGGGGATAGGGACTATGAGGAAAATTCTCAAAGTGATGGCTGACTAGAGCTCTGGAGAGCTCACTGAATCAAAAACAGCCACCTGGTAACCATCTAGAAAAGGAACTAAGCCCTCCAAGGATAGTCAATTGTCCACTGACATGGGCAGTATGTAGAGCCTTAAGGGGAGGGTTCAGACTATGTTTCTGTGCATGGACTGGAACCTTGGAACCCATTCCCTCCAGAGGCACACCTAACCAAGTCTGGATATTAGGATGAGGAAATTGGACTTGCCTGGAGTGGATGCTGAGCTAATCCACCTTGGGTCCTCTTGCCCTTTCTGGAGAGGGGAGGAGGGAGGCTGAAGGCTGACTGGGAGGGATTGGAAGGAGGGAAGTGGGGGAGCAAGGGGATACATGGATTAAAAAAGAGACTTTATTCTATAAAAATACATACATACATAGAAAAAAACCTTGCAGGGCAAGTCAAAATGAAGGCAAATCAGCAAATTTGATTAGGGAAAGGATGAATAGATGTATTTAAGGGTCAGATGTAGGTTTTAGGAAAGGAACAAACCTTAGTGCTAAAATAGTTTTGGGACTTTTGGAACAATACTGTTTAAGGAAGCAATGTATAACAAGGGGGCTTTAGTGGTCAGAATTTCCTGGAATAGGTCAATAGGCTTAACTTCTTAGAATTGTGTTAAGAGACTCATGTACCAGGCTTTTTCTTTTGGGCTACAAACCAGCTCCCAAATTACAACACAGAGACTTATTAGTTTTGAATGCTTGACCTACCTTTGTGCAAGTTGAGTTTTTAAAGGCAAAAACCACAAAATTACACCTCAACTCTGAGTCTCAGTACAGATACTGTTATGTTACATTAGCCGGCTGTTTGTCCGGTTGTTTGTCAAACTTTTTTTTATAGACTATCTCCTGTGCTGAGACATTCTGCTATCTGTTAATCCACTGCTAACAGATAGCCCTAGGCTATCTCCTGTGCTAGGACATTCTAACTTTGTACTTTTGGTTCCCTGGAAACCCGTTTTATCAGCAAAACTCAAGCCTGTTTCAAGTTGGAGTTAGGGAATTGCTCAAAATGAAGGCACTTCCCTGGTTCTTCAATAATTAAACACACATCCTTGCATCATTAAACAAATGCAGCATAAACAAATGTAACACATCTTTGCCTAGTTAAAATATTCTACAACAGACTCCTGTTGCTGACAGGGCTGGTCTTAAGCCTCTAAGATGGTGACTTTGTTCAAAATGGAGTTACTTTGAATTGCTACAACATACAGAACAAAAAATAACAAATGTAAGCCTGTTTTACTCTTCTATGACTACAGTGAGTTAGTAGACAGAATGTCTGGTCTAAAACACAGAAATCTTCAAAGGAGATGTTCCCTTAGGAAAAATGAAGGTTTCAGTTTCTGGTGTTTGGAATTTAGTCTGTAACATTGTTTTTTGATAGTTCACTGAGTATATGGCTTACAGTGCTGATCTGGAGCTTTTCTAGAATCTGGATCCTGCCAGCAGACTTGGATTTCTGTAGTCTTTGACTTTTCTCTATAGTCTCTGTTATTGGCTGCTCTCTGGAACTCTTCAGCCCTCCCTCTAGCTGCTGCTGGGTATGCCTGTGATTCATAATACCAGAGTAGCCTATTTATGTTAGTAGCTTAATCTACTCTGCCTGTTATTAAAACCATAAGTACACAATAAAATATTCAGATGAGGTTTACTGGAGCCTATGCTGCAACACCAAACCAGCAATATGTATGAAGAAGGGTCTCCAGGAGATTGAGGTAAGTACTGCTTACACAGCCAGCAACACCAAACCAGCAATATATATGAAGAAGGGTCTCCAGGAGATTGAGGTAAGTACTGCTTACACAGTCAGTCATATACATGAACTAGCTGTCACGGGCCAAGAGTATGCCTAGCATGGCTGAAAGACTGTTGTAAAGAGTTCAGAATTTTCTGTAGGCAGGGTTATATAGCATGGATGTAGCTGGGTCATTATAAGTTGTCATGGGCCAAAGTGATGCTTCCTGAACCAAAAACATGATAGAGGCAGCAGCTGTAACAGTTGTTGCGGTTCTTACAACCTCGTGTGGAGCATCACAGTTAAAGTAACCTCTGGGTTACTGTGGCTAGCTCAGAGTCTCCCTGAGTTGTCACAACAGTTTTCTTTTTTTTTTTTTTCCCTTCTTTATTTTGTATTTATCAAGAAAAAAAAAACAGTAAAAAGAATTTAAAATGCGGAAGAGTTAACAATAACTATATAGAGGATAAGAATCATAAGCATGGCTTATCAAGGGTGGAAATACAAATAAGATTGCTACACATATATTTTCTTTGCGTTCATCTTTCCCTCTGAATTTTTTTTTTTCTATCCCTGCACAACAGTTTTCAAACAGGGGAGATTGTGCTAATGGTTGTGTCCCTCTAGGAACTGGTTTTTCAACATAAGTGATGCTTGTTGATGATAATTGCTGGCTCTCCAAAAATCCTTCAGGAATAGCATCCGTATTCTTAACAATTCCAAAATTTAGATCCCAGAAGACAACAGGAACAGTCTGATTCAGTTCCCATTTTTGGTCAGTCAAACCAGTTGCTGCAGCAGGGCTGAGGATGGGCCTGACAGCTGTCATCAAGTGACCAATTTATGTAACTTAAAAGGAAAAAACATTAAGCATAATTTACAACAAAAATCTGTCATGAAATTAACATTTTTATCTTGTTTAGCATCCAATCAAACACCCTTAGTGTATGCGTGGTTTCTTGCAGACTGTCTCATAACAGCTTAACAAACAAAGCCTAGCTTACGCTGGTCAGATTTAGTGGTTAGCATGTTAGTCTGCTTTAACAAGCAGAGCTAGTCCTTAAACTTTATGCAGATATTTTCACAGTCATTTGTTTGTTCTTCTTAGACCCAAGCCTTGCCAGCCTGTGCCTAACCACCCACAAAAATATACAGTCTTTGTGCTTCCTGTTATTGAAATATTTGACAAAGTTGGTTAATTTTAAAACTCCCCTTGAAAATTTTAATAAGTTTCTTTCTCTTTCCATAGTCACCTATTCTGAGACTTCCCTTGGTTTGGGGGGGGGGGGGTTGCTTGTTTTTCAAAACAGCATTTCTTTGTACAGCCCTAACTATCCTGAAACTTATTCTGTAGAACAGGATGACCTTGAACTCAGAGATCCATCTACCTCTGCCGCCTGAGTACTAGGATCAAAAGCATGCATCACCATGCCTAGCTTATTGTGTTTATTCTCTTGTTTTTGTTTATATTGTCAGATTTAAATTTTTAACTGTCTAGTCAGTGTTCTATTGCTGTAAAGAGACACCATGACCAAGGCAACTCTTTTGTTTCATTTTTTTGTTTTTGTTTTTGTTTTTTGAAACAGGATTTCTCTGTGTTGTTCTTATTTAATCACCAGCAATTGATTAATAGGTTAATATTTATTATAGTGGTTAATGGCAACTTACAAATACAAAGATTGAGCAGGAAGGATGGGCCAATCCACTCAACAGACTGGATCTTCCTTTCAAGGGCAAAAGGAAAGCAGACAGAGTGCCTATGTGCACCCTATTTTAAGCTGCTTTTTCAAACACACCTCAATGTTGCAGCCTCAATGGTCATAGATGAATGCCAGACCTATGCTGGCCAAGAGGCCATGCCTCTAAGTCAAGATGATACATTTGCTTCTCACTACACTGTGTAGCTCTGGCTATCCTAAAATTCTGTAGACCAGACTGGCTTCAAACTCACTGAGATCTGCCTGCCTCTACCTCCCTGAGTTCTGGGATTAAAAGAGAAAGGATGTAGCTGGGGGCTTATAGTTTTGAAGGTTTTGTCCATTATTATCTGTGGGGAGTATGATGGTATGCATGGCACTGGGGCAGAAGTTCAGAGCTACATCCTTATCCACAGGCTGAGGGAGACATTGGTTTGGCATGGGCTTTTGAAACCTCCTCCAACAAGGCCACACCTCTCAATCCTTCTAAGTACTGCTACTCTCTGGTAAGTAAGTATTCAAACATATGAGCCTATGGGGCTGGTCTGATTCAAACCACCACAGTGCAATAGTTAAATCACAAGTGAGAAGCTGAGAACCCAGTAGTTACTCAATCCTTGAGGCTAAATACCTCAACAGCTTGAGTAGTTTTACAATTCTGTCTTTCACAGGCCACAGGGCCAGGTACCTCTGTAGTTTCAATCTAATGCCTGAAGTTCAGAAGGCTCCTGAAAAGTTTCTGGCCCCTAGTCTAGGTGTAAGCTTGGAAACACTGGTTCTGCTTTCAGTGAAGGAATCAGTAGCAGCAGCAACAGGGCGACAATAAGGAAGAGCAAAATAAAATTAAATTAAATTAAAAAAAATGTTCTTCCTGACATCTTTTTATGTGGACTGCTACAAGAAAGTGCCACCTATAATCGAGGTGAGTCTTCCTGCACCAATCAATGTAATAAGGACAGTTATTCAAGTGAGGCTCCCTACTCAGATGACTATTTTGTGGCAAGTTGTCCTTAAAACTAACTACAATACTGGCTTAAGTGTATCTCTAAATTACAATAGTTACCTTCTTTAAAGTTTGGCTTTATGAGAAAAAATTGAAGGACACTAATTCCTAGAACTTCCTTTATTTCTAAGGTATAAATTTAAGAGTAGTGACTCTTGCTTAATAGTAGTTATGTTTTACCTATAATAAAATAAATTTATGAAATCTGATAATTGATCCCTAGCTATCCTATTCAAATCCAGCTCAAGACATTTGCTATTTAATGTCACATATTATAAAAGAATTTAATTTTATATTTTTATCTTTTTTATTTTATTTTATCTCATTTTTTAAAATATTTCTACATTTTTATTTTTTAACAGAATTTTAAAATATTTTTATTGTTGAATTTATGTGTGTATACTTTATGAGTTTATATGCATCACAGATATACAGGTTCCCTCAGAAGCCAGATGGAGATAGATCTCCTGGAACTAGAGTTGTAAGCAGTTTGTACTGCCTGATATGGGTAAAATGGAAGCTGAACCTAGGTCCTCTGCAAGAAGGAGAAAATGTTCTTAACCACTGAGTCAGGCCTATTTTTAAATTTCCGTGTGTGTGTGTGTGTGTGTGTGTGTGTGTGTGTGTGTGTGTGTGTGTATGTATGTATGTAGTATTTGCATACAGTTTCAGAAGAGGGCAGCAAAATCCCTGGAGCTGGTGTTATAGACAGCTGGGTATGAGACACTTGATGGGGTACTGGAAACTATACTGAGATTCTCTGCAAGAGTATATACTCTTGATAGACCCAAGACTCAGGGTACTATCCTCATGAAGGGGGGCCGGCCCTAAGAACCCAGACTCCAGGTCGTTGATGTAAAAAAGCATGAGATTTCGTCTGCAGACAGGCTACCTCCCTGCCTCCAGAGCAAGGGAGGGGCAATCTCATATGCTTTTAAAGGCTAAGACCATAAAATCACCATAGCAACTGGGGCAACACATGATTGTGAAAGGCCATTGTAAGAGAAACAAAGGAGACTTTTTTTCTCTACCAGCTCTGCTAATTGTAGAAAAATGTTACACCCTGCTCCCACGCCCTATAGTCAGGAAGTTAGCCAGCCGTGCTTAAAATACCTGATGTCTAACATAACTCGGAATTCGTTTACCCACCCAGACATCTGGCCTGACCAGATGACTTCACCCTGAAAGACCCCTGCTCCCCCCGCCCTGGTAGAACTGCCCTAGAAAAGGCGTGCGAGCCTTAGACTCGAGGTCACTAGCCTCATCTCCTGCTGGTGACCCGCGAGCTCGTGCTTAATAAAGCTTCTGTGTGACCCGATATCGGAGTGAAGCTCTCTGTTTTGGGGCGCTGACTCTAACAATTGGTCACTTTAAAGGCCATACTTCAAAGTCATAAGGTTGCTCACAGTAGTCATGGGGTTGCCTTAAGACCAGCTGGTTAGGGGGCTTTTACAACCGGGTGTTGGTCACAGCTATTCTGCTTGGAACTTCTGGTATTTTAATCACAAGTTTGACCATTATGTCCTATCTGAGTTGATTATGGCTATCTGGGCTGGGTCACTCTGTTTCCTGGGACAGACTTTTAGACTTTTAGTTCCTTGTTCTCATGGAGGGTGCTCTGCTGAATACCTGGACTAAATGCCTGGGTCAAGCCCTAGAACCCAGGGTCCTTCACTCTGTAGTACCAAGCCACCTCTCCATTCATTCCCTTCTTTGTGTCTTTATATGGCCTTTATTATTGTGTGCTTATAATACACGATAGTCTTTAAAATAAGTGAAGAGAATTCTAATTCTTTCATTGTTCAAAAGTATTAAAAGTAAATTGGAGATGATGGTTCAAAGCTTGTAATCCCAGCATGTGGAAGGCTAAGGCAGAACTGCCCACCAAGTCTGAGACTCTGTACCAAAACATAAAAGCTCCAGAAAACAAGATTATGATTGCTTCTGAAAAAGGCATATTGACACTCTCTTTTAATCCCTGCACTTGAGAGACTGAGTCAAGAGGATAGCTCTACTGAGATATACAGTAAAAAATATAAATATATGTCAAAGAGAATGTATGTGGCCAGGTAGTAGTGGCTCATGCCTTTATTCCCAACACTGGGAGGCAGAAGCAGGTGGATCTTTGTGAGTTCGAGGCCAGCCTGGTCTACAGAGTGAGTTCCAGGACAGCCAGGGCTGTTACCAGTTAATCCTGTCTTGAAAAACAAACAAACTAAATAAATAAGCCAATCCTTGAGCACAGAATCCCACCAGTCCCTGAGCTTGCCTCAGAATCAGGCTACAAAAATCCACCAAACTCAAGGCATCCTAGAAAACTCCACTCACACCCCAAGAAACCCTATATAAGCTCTGTAACCTGTATAGTTTGCTGCTGCTCCACATCCTAGAGGCATCCACCTTCCTAGATTCTTCCTTCCAAATAAATCTCTTGAGTGATGTCTGTTGTACAATGTGACAGTTTCACTGGAGCCAGGACAAAGCAGAGTGGAGTAGAACTATAATACTTTCCCTGGGGAAACTTCTCCCTAGTAGAGTGGAGTCATTATGAGAAGACCAAAAGCTAAAAACAAGACACTTATACAAACAAAGCAGAAAGTTCATAGTAGGGGCAGCCATCTGATGGCAACTGATTAGCCATAGAATGGCAAGAATGTCAGAGGAGGCCATCTGATGGCAACTGATTAGCCATAGAATGGCAAGAATGTCAGAGGAGGCCATCTAATAGCAACTGATTTACAACAAAATGGCCTAAGAATGTCACCACCCCAGAGTAGGTCTCTCTTGAATGGTGTTTGTTGTATAGTGAGACACTAACATTAGCTGATTAACAACAGAATAGCTCAAGAGGGGCACCATCCCAGGGGCAGTCAATGAGAAAGTCTGATAAACAATCAGCTAGGATAAGAAATAAATTCCTAAAAAGCCCCTGTTCCCTAGCAACCCAATCTTGTAGTTTTTGTTTATAAAAACTCATGCAATACCAATAACCCTCCCTCCTACTGCCCTCGAGCTAAGTGTGAGTGTTCCCTGCCTGACTCCAGGGGTTCAAGAAATAAACCTTGTGCTTGCATCCAAGTCTCAGTCCCTTGTGGTCTCTCTGGGGATTGGAGTCTGAGCAAAACAACTGTACTCCAGGGAACCTGAGCAGTGATTGAATTTCTGTGTGGAGCAGAGCTACACAACTCTATGGGAAAACCCTCCACCACCAGAGCAGACTTCTTATACTTGCACTGGGGAAACTTTTCTTTGTGGCATTCCTTGGCTCCCATCTGCCAGGATACCTTACCATTGGAGCTTCAATGCTTACACTGGTGGTAAGTGAAAACAGTCTAAATTTCATTAGTGAAATAATAAATCATGAACAAATTCTACACAGATATATTGTGTAATAAGACTTTTCATGAGGAGACTAAATACACACATCTACTAATCCCAATAGACCAAAGTACATGGATACCAAAGTCTAACTTGTTGACTCAGTGAGTTTTATTGGGATTAGTTATAGGAATATGAGTGAGCATATAGAAGCAGAAAGGACTCACAGCTGCATCACAAAAGCCCACTCCAGCATAGGTAACAGCTCACACAGCTGGGAACTTGGAGCACACTGAATAGCCTGCAGGCAGCTCAACAGAGAGACCTTTCTAGGTGACTTAGATTGCCTAAACCTCTCCAGTAGTTGGTCTGGTCTGAGAGTTGGCTTTGCAGATTGGTTTGTCTGGGAGAGACTCTCAACAGTCTTTATTGTTTACTCTTGGGAGGAAGGGGTCTTGTGAATCTGGTCAGTTTTGTGTACTTTCTGAAGCTATTTTGACTTTGCTTTCTATCTTTAGAAAACTTCCCTGCAGGACTAGTTTGTTTTTTCAATCGCCAAGAAAACAGCTACAGAAAATGATACAACTATCTGCATTAGTAGAAATAAAACTGACAAAAAGAAATAAGTCACAAAATATACATACTATTGTAATGTCTGCTGCTTGATTCCCCAGAGAGACCATCGGAGACAGAGATGTCTGAAATGCAATAGCAAGGTTTATTGTCAGTGCCATACAAGCAAGGCAGGGAGATTGTTTCCCACACCTGCACCTGATGTGAGGTACAATGAAGAGCTGAGCATCCCAAATTACACAAGCTTTTTATAGGCAAAAAGCACAAGGCAGGGTTACTTGGGGTCAAAGGTACAGGTGTGCTGCTGATTGGCTCATGCTCAGGGTCGTTTTACAGTTTAACATTCCTGGACCCCACCTGGGTGATGTGGCCAACTGTTTTACTGCCTTAGGGTTAGATCATCCAGGTGTCCTTAGATAGTGCTTATTTTTTTTCTTGGAACTGGGCAAGCCCCTGCCAGGAATGTGAAACTGAGCTCTATTTTACCTCTATAGTACAAAATGGCTACTAGAATTAAAAATGGGGGTCCTTGAGCTAAGTTTACTCTCTTCAACTATGTGTAGAAAAAAGAGAGTCTGCCAAAGAAACTCACCCTGGCCCTGAAACCATAGCTAGTGAAAAAAAACACACTCTGGCCATGAGAGCCAAGCCAGTGAAAGAAACACTTTAGCCCTGACTCTAAACCAAGTGCCTAAAATCAGAGCCAGTGGAAGAAATGTGCCGTGACCCTAAAATTAAAGCCAAACAGTTAAAAATAACCAGTGAAAGATAGTTTGGCCCTGAAATCAGAGCCATCCCTGGCCCTAGCCAATAAAATTACCAATCCCTGAGGAGAAATCTTTTCCCTGGAGAAATTCCACTCCTAAGAAGCCCTATATAGGCCCCTGTACCTGTTCAGTTATGGGCTGTTCTTTCCTACCCTGGCAGAGATAGCCACTCTCCTGGACTCCTTCCCAAATAAATCTCTTTCTCAAATAAGTCTTGGGTGGATATCTTTATTCACTGGCAAAGAATAAAATAACCTTGTTAAGATGTCCCTTAGGGGGACTGAGCAGAAAAAAACTTTGCCAAGACATTCCCTTTATGGGGGTGAGCAAGGCTGAGCAGAACAGAATAGAAGGACCTTGCTGAGATGTTCCCTTAGTGGGGAGCTGAGCAAGGCAAAGCAGAAAAAAGTAACAGACAATGAGGAACAAACAAATTTATCCTGTATTAAGAATAAAGGTAATGATACTTTGGCCATGTGAACTGCTATTTCACTTCTGTGTCTTTCATACCTTCTCATCAAAAGTACCCCTGGCTTTTCTGAGTGATGGGATTAAAGGTATGGACCACCAAACCTGGCCTCAATATCTTTTAAAAGAGAGCTCCCCAAATTATATTACTGATCTTGCATGTACCTCAGCTTCTCTCATCTGTAACCAAATGAGTATGGTTTGGAGATTCTGGCAGATCTTTCCATTTTGGAAAGTATTCCACTATCATCTATGAAAAGCAAAAATAAAACTGCCAAGCCTCCAAGGACAGTAGAGAATAACAGCCCCCCTGGAAAAGTTTGTTGGGTTATACAGAGGCAAACAGAAGAAGGGCACATAGCTCAGATGCTGGAATAGCCAGGTGGCTATTGTGAGGACTCTGGAGAAGCACCTGTTCTGGGCAGAGTGTTCCAATGACAATGGTTGATGTTGGGAACCATTACCATAAAATACTGCCATCAACATCCTCTTTTGGAGTCCTAACAGAGGTAAAGTTCCATGGGTCATTAGGAGTTAGCCTTTAGGCAAGTTCAATCTGTGGCATGCATCACAGGATAACTATTAATGTGCAGTCATGTTGCAATGTCACCAGCTGGTGAGATGACTCAGTGGGTAAAAGTAGTTTCCACCAAGTATAACAATTGAATTTGATCCCTAATACACATGGTAGAAGAAGGAACGCATGCCCCACAAGTTATCCCTTAACCTTTATAACACACCACGTCACAAGAGTACACACACAAATTGTAAAAAAAACAAATAAATAAAACTTTTAGCCAATAAGGTTGGACATTCCTGTTAGATATTTGTATAAAACATCACAAGTCATGAAGTAGAGTGGGTCACACTCTAAGTAATCAATTTCTGTTTGGAGGTCCCATGGTCTGGACCTTCCCACAGATGTTTAACCCCCAAAATGACTCAAATGCTTATATTAATTTCATTCTGCTTGGCCTATGTCTCTGGCACATTGCTAGCTAGCTCTTTCATCTTAATTCAACCCATTTCCATTAATCTGTCCTGCCACATGGCCCATGGCTCACCTGTGTTACCTTACATGTTGAATCTTGGACTGATGAATTGTGCCTCTCATGACTCTGCCCTTCTACCTATGCTCTGATTTCTCTGCCTACATGCCCAGGCCAGAGGGGTCTTCAATGTGAACCTGAAGAATGGGGGTGAAATAAATGCAGAACAAGAACACAAAAGAACTGAGGGCAAGACAAAAACCTTCTGATCAAGCCCTTGAACTTCATTTTTCAGCCAACAGTTAAATAGGGACAGATAGGGTGGGGACATTCCACAATCAAAAGGTATTCTGCTAAAACAGGATGTGTTGCTTTAAAAAAAAATCTATCTATCAATTGCCTAACCAGAAGAGGGACACCTGTTCCCTGGGAGTCTAATCGGAAAAGAGACACCTGTTTGTTGCCTGGGAAAAAGCTTAACTTATAGTAAAAAAAAGAAGCCTAATTTGAGTCTTGCCTGAAGGGCTGAATTCCTGGTATAGCTTGAGACAGTGGGCACATTGGCTCTCGGTTCCCAGCACCTACAGTGCCCACCACAGGTCATAACAGTTCCTTTATTTAAAGAATGATATTCACAGCATACAGAAAGACATTCCCATTCTTCAGTTGAGAACCTGGAAACAACCTAGATGTCCCTCAACTGAAGAATGGATTAACAAACTGTGGTACATCTACACAATGGAATACTATTCAGCAGTAAGAAAAAATGATATCCTAAAATTCGCAGGCAAATGGATGGATTTGGAGAATATCTTCCTGAGCGAGGTATCACAAACTCAGAAAGATAAGCAGGGGATGTACTCACTCATTAGTGGTCTCTAAACAAACAAACAAGAAAAAAAGCCAAGCATGCCCAAGCGGCAAATCACAACCACTGAACAGCTTGGGATCAGAAACACCCTGGACTGACCCTTCGAACCCCACTCCAACTATAGGAACACCTGACTCACTCTTGAGGGAGGGGCGACAAAACTGGATTTGCCAGGAGTGGAGACTGATCTAAGCATTATTGGGTCAGTGGGACCATAGGACTGTCTGCTCCCTGCTCAGGGAGGGGATGGGGAGTTGTGGAGAAGAAAAAATGACCTGATGTGGGGGGAGGGGGAAGGGACCTTGAATAAGGATATACAGGGATAGAAAAAAAAATTCAGAGGGAAAGCTGAACACAAAGTAAATATATGTGTAGCAATCTTATTTGCATTTTCACCCTTGATAAGTCATGCTTATGATTTTTATCTTCTTTATAGTTATTGTTAACTTATCAGCATTTTAAATTCATTTTACTGTTCTTCTTGATAAATACAAAATAAATAAAGAAAAAAAAAGAAAAGAGAGAAAATTTTTCATAATGAAATTCATTATACTCAGGTTGAGTTTGTCTGTGAATATTTTTATCATCTTAACTATTATGCAAAATTCAATGTTGCTACTATGTTTGTCTGAAGTATTTTGTAAGTGTACATTTGGTATAAACTCAAATATAAATATATTTCTAACAAAAATAAAAAAAAAAAGAAAGACATTCCCACATTAGAAACTGGAATTAAGGACTGCTGTGAGCCACTGTGTGGATACTGGAAACTAAATGTGGGACCTCTGGAAGAACACTCAATGCTCTTAACCACTAAGCCATCATTCCAGCCTCTTTTTCAGATTCTTGAGTCAGAGTCTCTCACTGTAGCCCAAGATGTCCCAAAACTCACTCTATAGCCTCAACTCATGGAAAGCCTCCTGACTCAGCCTGAACCACAAATTAAACCATTATGCCTGGGGTGTTTTCCTTCTGTTTGTGTGACTGCATACACATAAAATGGGCATGATCATTCTGTATGTTTAAAATTATTATGTGGTTTACATGTTCACATATATCATATACATTACACTATGAATAAATGACATGCTTTAAGAAAAGTAATTTTATTTTTCTTATATAAGCTACTAGAACAATAAAGTATAATAAAATTCTTAAGGCTTTTTTTTTAAGAGTTAAAAGTTTTGCTGGGCATGATGGTTTACATCTTTAATCATAACACTTGGGAGGCAGAAGCAGGCAGATCTCTGTGAGTTCAAGGGCAGGCTGGTCTGTTCTACAAAGTGAGTTCACACCCAAGCTGCAAACCACAACCACTCAACAGCTTGGGATCTGAAGCACCTTGGAGCCCATTCCCTCCAGAGGAACACTTCAGCCAGTCTTGATGTGGGGATGAGGAAAGTGGATTTGTCTGGAGTGGATGCTGAACTAATCCACCTTGGGACCTCTTGCCATTTCTGGAGAGGGGGTGAGGGGGATGGGGAGAAGAGAAACTGACTGGGAGGGGGAAGGGAGTTTGAACAAGGGAATACATGGATACAAAATGAGACTTAATTCTATAAAAAATTAAAAAAAAAAAAAACAAGCAAAGTGAGTCCACAGGCTACACTGTGAGATCCTGTTTAAAATCAGTCAAACAAACATTATCAGGTTTCTCTGATGTCTTCATACATGTCTACAATAAATTTTGATCGTTTTCACAACCCTGCTCCCATTATCCTTTCTTGTCTCCTACTCCCACTGATTCCCTTTGTTAGATCATGTGACTTTAAGACAGATCCAACACCCTGTCAGGTATGTCTCTTCAAACAAGTAAATTTGTCCCTACACTCTGGTCCTTATCTTTTAGAAACTAACAGTAACTTTCTGGTAAACAAATTACTTCCTTATCTCTGCCAAACTGGCTTTGAACTATGGCCAGGGTCCCCATCCTTTTGCTCCACTCTATGAGAGAAACCTTACAATAGTAAAGAGTTTCTGTTTCCCTCACTGTCTATCTCTCTGGACAGCACCCTCTTACACTTTCCCTTGTGTAGGTATCTCACCATGCCATCCTGATGGATACCTTCTTTATTTCTAAACTCCTCCCCTTTCTTTTTTGTGAAAAGTGAGTTTAACATTTCTTTCCAAGAGCATATGTGAAAGGCCATTCACAGGACAATTTACCAGTGGTACACCACAAGAAACAATGTCTTTTCTTCCTCTAACAGTAATGGTCTATAGATTCTCAGGGAACTTTTTCTTGAGTTTGATAATATAGCTTAGGTATGATCTACCTCTGCCACAAAAAAACTTCACATGTGCTGAGTACTAAGATCAAAGTCGGGGGCTGGAGAGATGGCTCAGCGGTTAAGAGCACCGTCTGCTCTTCCAGAGGACCCGGGTTCAATTCCCAGCACCCACATGGCAGCTAACTGACTAAGATCAAAGTTATTCACCCCACACTGCAATTAAGTTTTCTTCATATTGTACCAATTGTTGGAAATAAAGAATGTTCAAAGATAGAAAAACTACAGCAATATGGGCCAAGCAGAGAAAAGAAAGGAAATTTGCTGTTTAAGGACCCTAGTCATGACAAGTCAGTTAATATACTCCGAAAGATTTCTAATAACCTTAAATTCCAAGATAAACCATAAATAACATGGACTTCCACAAACAGGAAATAATCTAGAGATAACCCACAATAAGTAGGATTTTCTATGCCAAAAAGACAGGCACATCTTGTTCTTATTCAATCTGAATTGTTAATTGTCACCTAACTATGGACAAGTCATTCAACTTGATGAACCACTTCTGACAGATTTTTTGGAAGTGTTAGTAAAAGTGTTTCCTTGAAGCCAAGCAGTGGTAGTACATGCCTTTAATCCGAGACTTAGCAGGCAGAGACCAGCTTGGTCTACAAAGCAAATTCTAGGACATCCAAGGCTACAGAGAAATCCTGTCTTAAAAACCCAAACCAAACAAATCAAGTGTTTTCTTGTGTCACAGCATTCATCTGTGAACTTTATTTTGACAAAAAGCTGAATCTTGAACAGCAGGTATGGTTTTACACTAGAAGTATAAAACTGGTTTCATAGGTGGGTAACATGTATAGTCTTATGGCTTTACCATACTTTGTTTTAATGTTCTGTCACCACTATAAAATGCAGTATGTGGCATTGTTTGTCTAGGGGTTTTCTATGTGGTTCTAGCTGTTGTGAAGCTTATGACATAGATCAGGCTGGCCTTGAACTCAGATCCACTACCCACACTGGCAACAGAGCAGATAGCCCAAAATAGCTACAAATGTGTGGTAATTCTGCCTCCACCTCCAAGTGATGGGCTTACAGGATACTAGGTATTGTGCAAATTTTACTTGGTCTTATAATAAAAACTAGAGGATATTGGGGAAAAGCTGAAAGATCAGAGAGACAGAGGAAGAAGCCACAACCACTTCTTACCTAGCCACTCCTCATGATGAAAGGGGACGAATCTGTCCCCTGGAATCCTCAGACTGATGCCTCCCAGTCCCAAAGGGAAAGGAAGTACTAGCAAAGGCCTGAACTCCTGCTTCCTCCCGCCTTATCTTTCTTTCCCAGTTTAGCTATCTCACTTCCTGGTTCAACTTTCCTAGTGCTAGGATTAAAGATGTGTGTGTTTCCCAAGTACTGGAAGCACAGGCATGGTATCCCAAGCACTAGGATTAAAGGTGTGGGTCACCACTCCCTGACCTTCACAGCTAAATCTGTAGCTGACTCTGTCCTCTGATTTTCAGGCAAACTTTATTAGATAAGCAATATATCATCACAACTAGATGATGAACAAGTCATGCTTGTACACAGCAGAGATATGAGACAAAAGGTTTATATCCCTGGCAGGGTAATATGGGACTGATCCAGACTCTGTGTCTCTACCCAGAATAGCTTTCCAACAATCAATGGTCATGTGGGTGTTGGGAACCAATCTCTGATCCTCTGTAAGAGTTAACAAGTACTTTTAACTACTGAGTCACCTCTCTAGCCCATCTCTTAGTCATCTGACAGAAAAAAAAAAAAAAGAATCTACCTCCTTCTGGTATCAATATTACATTATAATGCCACTTTACTCACTTGACCCAATAATGTAGATATTGTCTCACCTCATCACAGAACAGATGAGCAAAATAAACTATTCGAGAGGAACTACATTATATAACTTTATAATTTCTTTTTAGATGTGATAAATTCTTTTTGTTGCTATTAAATTTTTCCCAATGTCTTTCTGTTACAGATCACTTTGTCTTATTTAATTCTGTGCTTAGTTATGGTTTGAAATCCCGCACACTCCCTTCTCTTTCACTTCCAAGTGTGTATGTTTTGTATGTAGCCACACACTCATAGTTATTGTCCAGAGCAGGCTAGATCTGCTTCCAGATCTTAAGGTTCAGAATTTGTTAGCCACTTCAGGCAAAGCATCCTGAGGACTGGAGTGTTGTGCCTAGAGTCACCACCCCAGAGAGACCAGCAGAGACAAGGGTGCAGCAGAATGCAATAGCAAGGTTTATTGAGAAAAGACAAGCTAGCTGTGAACCACTCCAGACATCAGACACTGAGGAACCATGCAGGAGGGTTGGTTAGGACAGCAGGGGGCCTCTTTTTATAGAGCAAAGCTGTGAGTTAGGGTCATGTGAGGATAAGGGTAGGAGTTGTCAGTTGATTGGCCCATGCTGGGGAATTTTCTGGGAGCTAGGGTGGGGTACGGGGTGTTACCCCATACAGGCAGAACAGGCTTTTGATTGGTTGGCACTAAGGCAAAAAATAACATTCTGGGAACAGTGGGTGGCTTGCATATCTTGTGGTCAGCATACTCGGAGCTCTGGGGTCAGTCTGACCTGTTTTTATTTTTATTATTTCTTCCTGGGCATGTTTGGGCTAGTTTTGCTGATGTGGAGGCCTTGGGTTATTTTCTGCTCTGGGGAGAGCAGGGGACTTTCCAGCAGTGGACCAGGTCAGGAGGGTCAGTGTGGTCACCCTTGAGCTCTGTGTTTCCACTAAGTTCAGCAGAGGGGAGAGGTCCTCTCATTTCCCTCTATTTCTTGTGCATCACTCAATCACGAGTGGGCAAGGGGTGATACTTGTTGTTTCTTAGAATCATAAGTTGAATGGTGTTGGGGCATTCCTTAACAAACCGCACCAGTTTGTTGAGGAGGCAGGGGCCTAGGGTCACCAAGAGAAGGAGGACCAGGGGTCCTACTAGAGTGGATGTAAGAGAGGTCAACCAGGGTGAGTTTGAGAACCATGATTCAAACCATCCTTGGTTTCTTTCTTTGTCTGTATGGCACTTCTCAAGTCCCTCTCTGACTTTGGCCATGCTATCCCTAGTGACCCCAGTGTGGTTGGTGTAAAAGCAACATTTTTCCCCCAGGGCTGTGTATCGGACTCTGTGCTGCAGGAATAGGAGATCTAGCCCTCTCCTGTTTTGAAGGACCACCTCAGAGAATGAAACCAGGGATTTCTCTAGAGCTGATATGCCTTTCTCTAGATTCTGAATGTCCTCATCTATGGTAGCTCTAAGTTCTTGATAATTCTGATCCCCGAGCACTAGCACAAATATCCCTGTCCCTGCCCCAGCTGCCCCAAGTCCTAGGAGGGTAGCTATGGTAATAGTGGTGATGGGTTCTCGCTTCTGCCTGTGATCCAGGAGGGTGTCCCCTTCTGCTTTCAGGAGGTTATCAAGATCAGAATAGGAATGATAAGAGAGCTTAGGTAAAACTTGAACCATCACAGACTTCAGTGGGGGAAAACCTATGTTTCCCATAGGCACAAGGGGTGAAGCCAGAGGTGCAAGCCCACCAAGAGCCGTTCTCTGGATGGTAAAACTTGGTGTCAGAGGAGTTGACTGGGATAGTGGTATTGCACAGGGGCTTGAGTCGGGGAGATGGGGTACCTAAGCAGAGGCCTACCCCAGTGACCTGGCCCAGGGATAACTTGGGGCCCCTGATGCCAGCGGCATCCAGTTTCATTGGAGGAGGTTCCATAGGTGCCGATAAAGGCAATTCCCTCATAGAAGGGGGGTTGGGGACTGAAGCACAACCAGCATGAGACTGTCAACTCAGGGTTGGAGCAATTCATAGCCAAGAAGGTCTGGTTGCCCAAGGTGATAAGGAGGTCTTTGGTCTCTCTAGGAGGAGGTTGACTGGGCAAGGTCTCAGTGGGAGTTGTCAGGGTTGGGGAACGTTGCTAGGACAGTGGCTTTAGGAGCACATTAGGCCCAATCACCTCGGGTCTTTGGGCCCTTCTGGGGGAGCGGGGGTTGTAACTAGCCTAATGGTGAAGAAGAGTCCTGGTTTATTAGTTCCCCAGTATAGCCTCAAACCCCCCTGGAACCCAGAACCCCTCCATCGGCAATATCCAAGTCCCTTCCCATGGTCAGTAAAGGAAATTTTCAAGGGGGTGCACCAGTCCCCTTTAGGGCATGTCCCCTTATTAGTCAGGGCGCAATGCTGACAGATCTTTGTCCAGTCGTTCGGATGGGGGATGGTGAAATTTCTTTTTTTGTTTGTTTGTTTTTTTCTTCTTTATTTATTTTGTATTTATCAAAAAAAACAGTAAAATGAATTTAAAATGCTGAAAAGTTAACAATAACTATAAAGAAGATAAAAATCATAAGCATGACTTATTAAGGGTGAAAATGCAAATAAGATTGCTACACATATATTTACTTTGTGTTCAGCTTTCCCTCTGAATTTTTTTTTCCATCCTGTATATCCTTATTCAAGGTCCCTTCCCCCTCCCACCACATCTGGTTTGGGATGGTGAAATTTCTAATCACCTTAATATAGTCCCAGGAGGAGGAAGGTTTCCAGTAGGCATCTCCTGTCGTCTCCCACCCCCAGTTTTTACAGTAAAAGCTGTCTCGACCTCCACAGGTTCTAAAACTCCAGTGATCCCGGTGGGTGGGCCCGGGGCACACATAGAAGTCAAACTGCCCAGTGGTGCCGTGCCCCCGGGGGGAATCATACCAGGGGGTATCCTGGACTCTGTCCACGAGACATCCCCCACTTGGGTGTCCCTGAAGTCCCCAGGGTTCCGCCATTCCTAGAGCCATGCAACAAAGATCAGGGTACAGGTCCAGCCACCAAGTTCCATGGCCCATATCACCTTTCCTCACTCTGAGAGCACTCCCCAGGTGTAGTTCCAGGGTTGGTGCAATATCTCCACCGGGGACAGGGTTAGCACAAGGAAAAGCCCTCCGATCAGCAGCTGGTCGATCCATCCGTATCCATTCCCGTATCTCTTGGTCCTTTCTTCAGCTTTACCCGGAGAGGGTGGTCTGGGTCAGCCTGAACCTCCCATTGGTGGTTGGGAGATATCTTCTTGGTGTGGGAGTGATGTACCCAGGCCTCAATCCCGTCAAACTTTAGCACTGTTGGTGTTGTCAGGACTACCACATAGGGGCCTTTCCACAGGGGTTCCAGTGTCCTATGGTGGTGTCTCCATACCAGGACCCAGTCAGCAGGTTTGAGGTTGTGTGGCTTGGCGGGTAAAGCAGAAGAATAAATTGCCTTAAATCGGGGCCATAAGTCTGCATGTATTCTGGACAAGGCCTTTAGGCTTTGTATTAAGTCTACCTTGTCTTGAGGTAGGAGCAAGTCAGTTTATAAGCTAGGAACAAGGGGATATGGGATCCCATAGAGTACTCAAATGATGTAGCCCCTAACTGATAGGGAGAGTTCCTGACTCTAAAGAGGGCATAAGGAAGGAGTGCCACCCAGTCCCCACCAGTCTCTAAGGCCAATTTAGTCAAGGTCTCTTTTAGCATCTGATTCATCCTCTCAACCTGACCTGAACTTTGGGGTCTATATGCACAGTGTAATTTCCACTTGGACCCCAGTGCGGTGGCTATTCCCTGACTTACCCGAGAGATGAAGGCAGGGCCATTATCCAACCCAATCATACAAGGGAAGCCAAACCTGGGGAGAATTTCTTCCAAAAACTTTTTGGCCTCTATGTGAGCCGTTTCATATTTGGTGAGAAAAGCTTTAGTCCATCCTGAAAAGGTATCTACAAAGACCAATAGGTACTTACACCCATACCTTCCAGGTGTCATTTCAGTAAAGTCTACCTTCCAGTAGGACCCAGGACAGGTTCTTTTCATTCAGGTCCCCTTTTCCCTGGAGGGTGTGTGAACATTAACCATTTGACAGGTTGGACATTTGGTTACAACTTTTTCGATCATCTGTTCTAAATGTTGAATCAGGAGAGGAGACTCGGCAAGCAGTTCTCTCATCTTACATGTTCCACGGTGGGTTGTCCAGTGAATTCTCCTGACTAAGCTTTTCTCCATTAGTCTCGGGAGGAGTACCTTGCCTTCCAGTAATCCCCACCAAACATCTTTCTTATATGCTCCAGTTTTTCTGGCAGCCTAAGTTTCTTCATTAGGGTCATACTTAGGAGCAGTGGAGAGACTTAGGGGCCCCGGGTCTACCAGTACAGGTAGGGCCCCTATGGCATCGTCTGCCAGGGCAGCCTCTTTGGCAGCTCTCTCGGCCAGATTGTTTCCTCTGGAGATCAGGTCGTTCCCCTTTTGGTGCCTGGGACAGTGTATGATAGCCAACTTTTCTGGTAACCACAGGACTTCTAGCAGATCCAATATTTCCTGCTTATTTTTAATGGTCTTCCTCTCTGCAGGGAGCCATCCCCTCCACATTTATATTGCCCCATGGATGTGCAAGGTTGCAAATGCATACCTACTGTCAGTATAAATGTTGACCATTTTACCTCGTCCCAGTTGTAAAGCCTTAGTCAGGGCTATCAACTCCGCCTTCTGGGCTGAGTTTCACTAAGTAAAGCTCCAGCCCATACCACACAGTCTGATGTGGTGACTGCTTCCCCTGCATACCCATGGCCATCCCCTACAAAGCTGCTCCCATCTGTGAACCAGGTCATTTCAGCTCCCAGTAACAGTGTGTCCTGCAGATCTGGATGTATGCTGTAGGCCTGTGCTAGTATTCCAGCACAGTCATGCAGGGAAGCCTCCAGGTCTGGGTCAGGCAGCAGGGTAGCCAGGATGAGGGAATAAAGTGTCAAAAAGGTTATTCTACCAGGATTGAGTAGTAATGCCTGGTAGTGAGTTGCTGGGGCATTGCTTATCCAAACCTCAAGACTGACTCTAAGGCATGAGGAGTACTGACCTCAAGGTTCCGTCCTACAGTCAATTTATCTGCATCTTTGATGAGCAAAGCGACCGCCGCAATGATGCTGAGGCATGACAGCCAGCCCGCCAGTACAGGATCTAATTTCTTGGACAGGTAGGCTATCAGCCTCTTCCAGGGCCAGATGTTCTGAGTCAGTACTCCCTTAGCAACACCTTTACTTTCATCCACATATAGCAGGAAGGGTTTGTTAATGTCTGGGAGTCCAAGGGCTGGAGCCTGTATCAGTTTTCTCTTGATCTTTTTGAAGGCCTGTTTTCTCTCAGGGTTCCAAACTAGTTCTTTGTCTGTTGTGACTTCATACAGGGTTCAGGCTATTTCCGTAAACCCAGGGATCCAAAGTCTACAAAACCCAGCGGAGCCTAGGAATTCCTTCACATGTTTGTCTTTGGGGTGGGTATCTTTAGCACTGTCTCCTTTCTGGCTCCTGTTAGCCAGTACTGCCCGCCCCCGCTCCCAGTACATAGCCAAGATAAGTCACCTGTTCTTTACAGATCTGTGCCTTCTTGGCAGAGGTACACTATCCTAATCCCCCAAGAGTCTGCAACAGGTCTTCCATCCCTCATAAACATTCTTTCCATGTTATTGCCACCAGCAGGATGTCATCTACATATTGTAGCAGTGATATTCTGGGGTGGGATGCCTGGTATTCACCCAAGTCTTCATGAAGCACCTCACCAAAGATGGTGGGGCAATTCTTAAACCCTTGAGGCAGCCGAGTCCATGTCAGCTGCCCACTAATTCTAATATCTGGGTCATGCCACTCAAAGGTGATGTAAGGTTGGCTATTTGGTGCAAGTGGGAGGCTAAATAAAGCATCTTTAAGATCCAAGTCTGTGTACCATACCTTCTCTGGGGGGAGCATGCTAAGGAGGGTAGATGGGTTGAGCATCGTGAGGTGGATGTCCATTACCCTTTTGTTTACTTCTTGGAGATCCTGTACTGGCTGATAGTCCCTGGTGCTAGACTTCTTTATGGGGAGAAAGGGGGTGTTCCAAGCTGATTGAATAGGCTGTAAAACTCCCTGTTCTAAGAGTCATCTGATGTGAGGAGTTACTCCCTTCTGGGCCTCCAAACTCATGGGGTACTGACAAATTTTCACTGGGTCCGCTCCTGGTTTCAGTTCTATGAACACTGAGGGTCTATGTGCAGCCAGACCCATACCCCCTGTTTCCGCCCAGGAGTCTGGAAAAGCCTGGAGCCAGTGCTCCATATCTATCTCTATTGCTATTTTAGTAGGTTCATGCAAACGGTACTCCTCCCTCAAGGGAACAGACAGACATACGCTCACAGTTTCCTGGTTGGGGCAGATGAGATGGGCCCCATTATCTGTAAAGTGTATTTGAGCTTTCATCTTTGTCAAAAGGTCGTGCCCTAACAGAGGGTAGGGGCATTCAGGTATTACCAGGAATGAGTGTGTTACCCATCCCACTCCAAAATCTACGGTTCTTTGAGTAGTCCATTTGTAAGGCTTGGTCCCTGTGGCCCCCTGTATCCAAGTTTCCTTTGTGGCTAGGGGTGTTTCAGGTTTTAAGAGGACCGAATTTTCTGCTCCTGTATCCACCATGAACTATCTAGGTTTCCCCTCCACCTTTAGGGTTACCCTGGGCTTGGGGAGGGGAGCCGAGCTCTGTTTCCCCTAGTCACTGTCTTCCCCTATGGCCGCTAGGATGGAACTGGGTTGTGCCTCTGGATTATGGTGCTGTGGCGGTTTGTTCCTCTTTTTGGGCCACTCTCTTGCCCAATGTCCTTCTTCTTTGCAATGCACACTGATTCTTTCCCAGTTTGGGCCGGGACCTTTCTGGCCGTCCTTCCTGAACCCTTGCAGCCACCAGCACTTTCCTCATTTGTCTTTCTTGTCTATCCAAAATTCTCGTCAGACTTCTTTCTTGTCTGTTATCTCTTTCTTCTTCCCTTTCTCTACGTTCCCTTTCCCTTTGCTCTTCTTTCTGATCCTTAGTCTCTCTCTTATTATACACTCTTTCCACCACCGCTACTAAATCTCTCAAACTCTTTTCACCTAGTCTCTCTAGCGACTGCAGTTTCTCTTTAACATCTGGGGCGGCCTGATTCATATAGGCAAGTATAATTGCCTGCTGTGCTTCTCCTGCTTCAGGGTCATAAGGAGAATACTGCTTAAATGCTTGTACTAACCTTTCCAGATAGGATGCAGGAATATCATCCCTCCTTTGTTTGACATCATAAATTTTAGCCATACTGGTAGGCTTGCCAACAGAGCCTGGCAGTAGACCTGGAGACGCTCCCTACCTTCAGTGGGATTGTAGTTCCAGTTTGGTAGTGTGGAGGGGAAGGCAACGGTAATCAGGTTCAGGTCAGTCAAGGGGGCTCCGTTGGGTTCTGGTACCAGTTTCCAGGCATTCTCTAGAATCCTGCCTCTTCTGTAGTAAACAAGACTCCCAAAAGCTGGTTAATATCATCCCAGCTGAGCTGGTGAGTGAACAAGACCATCTTCAGGAGATTCATTAGGTCCTGGGGATCTTTTGAAAAAGGAGCATTCTGGGACTTCCAATTGTATAAATCACTAGTGGCAAATGGCCAATACTGGAGGATCTGGTTCCCATCTCTGTCAGGGGGCCCTACTGGTCTAAGAGGGAGTGTTACCGAGGTTGGTTGGACAGTTCCAGCCTGCCAACTCCTTGTAGAGCGTGCAGGCCTCCCCCGCCCCCCCCCCCGCCCCCGCACTGTTGTTCTGGGCCCTGTCCACCCTCCACAGGTGGGGGGCACATTAGGACAGGGTGCAGTGTAGGGTGATGGGAAGATCTCCTCCTCGGTATGCCCTCCCTGGAAGACAGGAGTTTTCTCCCTGGGAGGTGTAGATTTCCCATCACTTTTAGTCTTGTTCTTAGTAATCAGCATCTGAGAACTGACAGAAGAGTCAGGAGCAAGGAAGGGTTGTACCCATGGAAGGGGATCTCCAGGTCTATTTACCAGGCCCTTCCAAGTCACGATATAGGGGACTTGGTCAGGGTGTCCAGTTTGGGGATGAAAGACAATGTCTTCTACCTTTTGGATAGTAGGTAAATCAAAAGGTCCTCCTGTTGGCCAACCAACACCAAAGGGTGACCATTCAGAGGCACAGAAGGTGATCCACTTCTTCTTCTTGAGTAGTACAGCATGATCACTGGCGGTAGATTGTACATCCTGCCAGTGAGCAAGAGTCAAATTTAGGGGTGAGGATGAGGTGCAATCAGAGGGAGGTAACAAATACCAGAAAAGGAAGGGGGGACACAAAACACATGTAACACCAAACAAAGACAAAGACATATGCACAATGTCCCAGGATGAAACAGGAGCCCTCAGTTGCTCTCCTCTCTGGGAGGTAAGCCCAAACGGACTCCACACGAGCCCCAGAATAGTTAGTAGTGGCTCTTGGTCACACTCCAATAGTGGTTGCCGAAACCAGATGGCCACCTCAATGGTAGCGCCAGACAGCACAGGACCAGGTAGTCCTGTGCCCAGATGGGGATCGAGGTGTGCCTCTTTCCCTCCAGGATCACTGGCCAGGCACGTCTGCCCCAGTGAGAGCCTGCAGATACAGATTTCAGCCAGCCAATACAGAAATGAAAGTAACAGATGCACGCAGACACAAAGAGGGCTCTTACCAGGGGAAGTCAACAAACCTCCGACTCCCGGGGGTCTACGGTGGGGTCTCCAGGATCCCGGATAAGCCCCCAAATGTTGTGCCCAGAGTCATGACCACAGAGAGACCAGCAGAGACAAGGGCGCAGCAGAATGCAATAGCAAGATTTATTGAGCAGAGACGAGCTAGCTCGTGAACCACTCCAGACATCCAACACAGCAGAACCATGCAGGAGGGTTGGTTAGGACAGCAGGGGGCCTCTTTTTATAGAGCAAAGCTGTGAGTTAGGGTCATATGAGGATAAGTATATGAGTCATTAGTTGATTGGCCCATGTTGGGGAATTTTCTGGGAGCTAGGGTCGGGTACGGGGTAACAGCAGAACGGGCTTTTGATTGGTTGGCATTAAGGCAAAAACAACATTCTGGGAACAGTGAGTGGCTTGCATATCTTGTGGTCAGCATGTGGTCAGCATACTCAGAGCTCTGACCTATTTTTATTTTTATTATTTCTTCATGGGCATGTTTGGGCTAGTTTTGTTGATGTGGAGGCCTTGGGTATTTTCTGCTCTGGGGAGATCAGGGGACTTTCCAGCAGTGGGCCAGGTCAGGAGGGTCAGTGTGGTCACCCTTGAGCTCTGTGTTTCCACTAAGTTCAGCAGAGAGGAGAGGTCTTCTTATGGAGGTACATGTCAGTAGATTTTTTTCTCAGCATGTATAAGGCCCTTGGTTTGATTCTCAGGACAACATAAACTAGACATGGTGGCACAGGAAATGAAAAATCAGAAAGTTTAAGAGCATCCCTGTCTAAAATAAGGTATCTGACAACAGCTTAGGCTTCATGAGACTCTGCCTTAAAAATAAAAAATTATTCTGTTTTGAGAAATAGTCCCAAATTTTTGCATTCTCTGGTAAAATTTCACATACAACTCACCCTTGTTTGAAACATCCTTTTCTTGGTATGTGCAGATTTCTGGTTACAAAATAAAATCACCACTTGCTTTTGTTTCTGTGATTCACTGGAGTCAACTACAACTGTTCTTAGAATAATTTCTCAAAATCTATTTCTTCATACAAAGAATCATTAAGATGGTTTTTCACAGGTGAGCAGATTCCAGCACCCAGACCACTCGGCCGGAGAATCACACTCTAGGACCAGGGTCAATCCCTAGAGTCTGATCTCAGCTCTCCCTAGAAGATAGGAGCTAGGATTTGGTGGTAAGGGGCTCCTCCAGCCACACCTAAAAGAGGGGATCTTGCATGGCCAGGCACCGCCTCCAACTGCATCATCAGAGAAGGACTGAGGATTTGAAATTCAGACCCATGACCAGAGCAGAGTCAGAGATCTACCAGACCACTTGCTCAGAGAAGACAGGAGACACACAAGTCCTCTTGCCACAACTGACTAGGAGCTGCCTAATCGTGAACCACTGAAACCATGGGCAGACACCAGTACAAAAATACATATAACAATATAAAGAACAACAAGGCCACACTAGAATACACTGGTAGTTCAAAAACTACAAGACCGGAACAGAGCAATAAAGAGGAAACAACACCAAAAACACCTTTATGAAGATTATTGAACCCTTCAAGGAAGATATAAAAAAATCCTTAAGGAAATAGAAGAAAATACAAACAAAAAATTGGAAGAGATGAACAGAACCTTGAAAGAAAACCAAGAAAAGGAAAACCAAAAAATGAAAGAAACATTCCAGGAACTAAAAACTGAAATAGAAGCAATAAAAAAGGCACAAAGTGAGGCAAAGGTGGAAATGGAAAATCTGAAGAAAAGAACTGGAACTACAGATACAAGCATAATCAATAGAATCCAAGAGATAGAAGAGAGAATCTCTGGAGTGGAAGACTCAGTAGCAGAAATAGATACATCAGTCAAAGAAAATACTAAAACCAAAAAAGCCATAACACAAAATGTTCAGGAAATCTGGGACACCATAAAAAGACCTAATTTGAGAATAATAGGAATTGAAGAAGGAGAAGAATACCAGCTCAAAGGCACAGATAATGTATTCAATAAAATCATAGAAGAAAACTTTCCTAACCTGAAGAAGGAAATGCCTATAAAGATACAAGAAGCTTACAGAACTCCAAACAGATATGACCCCCCCCAAAAAAAGTCAGCACACCACATAATAATCAAGCCACAAAATATACAGAACAAAGAAAAAATTTTAAAA
This sequence comes from Sigmodon hispidus, assembly GCA_004025045.1. Lineage (NCBI taxonomy): Eukaryota > Metazoa > Chordata > Mammalia > Rodentia > Cricetidae > Sigmodon > Sigmodon hispidus. Next base: position 80,769 of record PVIH01005037.1, read on the forward strand.
TCTGCAAAAGAAAAGGGCCAACTTAGTTATAAATGCAGACCCATCAGAATAATGCCTGACTATTCAATGGAAATGATCAAAGCAGCAAGGGCTTGGTCAGAAGTTATACAGATGCTAAAACAGCATGGCTGCCAAACTAGAATACTATACCCTACAAAATTATCAGTCACCATAGATGGAGTAAACAAGATATTTCATGACAAAGTCAGACTGAAACAATACCTATCTACCAATCCTGCCCTCCAGAAAGCATTAGAGGAAAAACTACAACCTAAAGATCCTAAGTACACCCATGAAACCACAAACGTTCAATAAATCCCACAGAAGAAAAGCCCAGAAAAAAGTAATACATACAAGCTACCACCAAAAACAGCAGGAAACATCAATCAGTGGTCATTAATATCCCTTAATATCAATGGACTCAACTTACCTATAAAAAGACACACTAACAAAATGGATACAAAAACAGTCACACCTCAACCACAAAGACAGACACAGGCTCAGAGTAAAGGGTTGGGAAAAGATTTTCCACATAAATGGGCCTAAGAAACAGGCTGGGGTTACCATCCTAATATCTAACAAAGTAGACTTTAAGCTAAAAGCAATTAAAAGGGACCAAGATGGACATTACTTATTCATCACAGGAAAAATTGGTCAAGAGGAGATTTCAATCGTAAATATTTATGCCTCTAATATAAGGGCACCTACCTATGTAAAAGAAACACTGCTAAAGCTCAAATCCCACATCAATTCTCACACCCTAATAGTGGGAGACTTCAATACCCCACTTTCAACCCTGGATAGGTCAACCAGACAGAGACTCAACAGAGAAATAAGGAGTCTAACAGAGGTTATGATGCAAATGAATTTAATAGATATCTAAAGAAGCTTCCACCCAAATGCAAAGGAATATACATTTCTCAGCTCCTCATGGAACTTTCTCTAAAATTGACCACATAATTGGTCATAAAGCAAATATCAACAGATACAAAAAATGGAAATAATCCCATGTATCATATTGCACCATCAGGGCCTAAAGTTAGAGTTCAACAACATAAAAATCAAAGAAAGCCTACCAACTCATGGAAACTAAACATCACTCAGCTGAACCACCTCTGGGTCAAGGAAGAAATTAAAAAAGAAATGAAAGTCTTCCTAGAATTTAATGAAAATGAATCTACAATGTACCCAAACTTGTGGGACACGATGAAAGCAGTCTTAAGAGGAAAATTCATACCACTAGATCCCTATATGAAAAACCTAGAGAAATCCCACACTAGAGAACTAGCAGCACAGCTGAAAGCCTTAGAACAATTAGAAGCGAACTCACCTAGAAGAAGTAGATGGCAGGAAATAATCAAACTTAGAGCTGAAATCAATACAATTGAAACAAAAAGAACAATACAAAGAATCAATGATTCTAAGAGTTGGTTCTTTGAAAAAGTCAACATGATAGATAAGCCCTTATCCAGACTAATCAAAAAGCAGAGAGAGAGAGAGTCCAAATCAACAAAATCAGAAATGAAAAGGGGGACATAACAACAGACCCCCAGGAAATCCAGGTCATACTTTGAAAATCTGTATTCCACAAAAATGGAAAATCTAGAAGAAATGGACAGCTTTTTCATCAGGTACCATTTACCAAAATTAAATGAAGACCAGATTAATTACCTAAACAGGCCTATGACCCTTAAGGAAACTGAAACTGTCATTAAAAGCCTCCCAAGTAAAAAAAAGCCCAGGTCCAGATGGTTTCAGTGCAGATTGTACCAGAAATTCAAAGAAGAATTACTACCATTATTACTCAAACTATTTCACACAGTTGAAACTGAAGAAATATTGCCAAATTCCTTTTATGAGGTCACAATTACCCTAATACCCATGCCACTCAAAGACACAACAAAGAAGGAGAATTACAGACCAATTTCCCTCATGAATATTGATGCAAAAATTCTCAAAAAAAACTTTGGCAAGCCGTATACAACAACATACAAAAAATATCATCCACCATGACCAAATAGGCTTTATTCCTGAATTGCAGGGATGGTTCAACATACAAAAAACTGTAAATGTCATCCATCTTATAAACAAACTGGAGAGAAAAAAACTCACATGATCATATCCTTAGATGCTGAAAAAGCCTTTGACAAAATCCAATACTCCTTTTTGATAAAAGCCCTGGAGAGATGAGGAATACAGGGAAAATATCTCAATATAATAAAGGCGATTTACAAGAAGCCAACAGCCAACATCAAACTTAATGGAGAAAAACTCAAAGCAATCCCACTAAAATCAGGAACTAGACAAGGATATCCTCTTTCCCCTTATCTATTTAATATAGTTCTCGAAGTTTTAGCTAAAGCAATAAGAGAATGAAAGGATATTAAGAGGATACAAATTGGAAAAGAAGAAGTTAAACTATCTCTATTTGCAGATGATATGATTGTATACATAAGTGACCTGCAGAATTCTACCAGGGAACTTCTACAGCTGATAAACACCTTCATCAATGTATCACGATACAAGATTAACTCAAAGAAATCAGTAGCCTTCCTATACACTAAAGATAAAAGGGCTGAAAAAGAAATGAGGGAAATATCACCCTTTATAATAGCTGTAAATAGCATTAAATACCTTGGAGTAACTATAAGCAAAGAAGTAACAGATCTGTTTGACAAAAATTTTAAATCACTGAAGAAAGAAATTGAAGAGGATATCAGAAAATGGAAAGATCTCCCATGTTCCTGGATTGGTAGGATCAACATAGTAAAAATGGCAATCTTACCAAAAGCAATCTACAGATTCAATACAATTCCCATCAAAATTCCAATACAATTTTTTACAGACCTTGAAAGAACAATACTCAGTTTTATTTGGAATAACAGGAAAGCCAGGATTGCCAAAACAATTTTGCTCAACAAAAGAACCTCAGGAGGCATCACCATCCCTGACTTCAAGTTATACTATAGAGCTACAGTAATAAAAACAGCCTGGTACTGGCATAAAAACAGACTTGTGGATCAATGGAATCGAATTGAAGACCCTGACATTAACCCACACACCTATGAACATCTGATTTTTGACGAATAGGCCCAAAATATTCAATGGAACAAAGATAGTATCTTTAACAAATGGTTTTGGCCTAGCTGGATGGTAGTGTGTAGAAAAATGCAAATAGATCCAAGCCTGTCACCCTGCACAAAACTGAAATCCAAGTGGATCAAAGACCTCAACATAAACCCAGCTACTCTGAACTTGATAGAAAAGAAAGTGGGAAATACCCTCCAACGAATTGGCACAGGCGACCACTTCCTAAATATAACACCAGTGGCACAGACACTAAGAACAACAATCAATGAGTTGAACCTCCTGAAGCTGAGTAGCTTCTGTAAAGCCAAGGACACTGTCAATAGGACAAAAACAACAACCTACAGATTGGGAAAAGATTTTCACCAGCTCTACAAGTGATAGAGGACTGATCTCTAAGATATATAAAGAACTCAAGAATCTAGAGCCCAAAATCTTGAATAACCCAATCAAAAAATGGGTTTCAGAACTAAAAAGGGAATTCTCAGCAGAAAAAATCGAATGACTTAAAGGCACTTGAAAAAGTGCTCAACTTCTTTAGCCATCAGAGAAATGCAAATCAAAACAACTTTGAGATACCACCTGACACTGTCAGATTGGCTAAGGTAAAAGACACAGATGGCAGCCTGTGGTGAAGAGGTTGAGGAGCAAGGCGGATACTCCTTCATTGTAGGTGGGAGTGTAAGCTTGTTCAGCCACTTTGGAATGCAGTATGGTGGTTTCTCAGAAAACTGAGAATCAATCTTCCCAAGGATCCAGCAATACCACTTCTGGGTGTATACCCTAAAGAGGCACATTCACACTCCAAAGGTATTAGCTGAACTATGTTCATAGCAGCATTACTTGTAATAGCAAGAACCTGGAAACAACCTAGATGCCCCTCAACAACTGAAGCTTGGATTAACAAACTGTGGTACATCTACACAATGAAGTACTACTCAGCAGTAAGAAAAAATGATATCCTAAAATTTGCAGGCAAATGGATGGATTTAGAGAATATTCTCCTGAGCAAGGTAACTCAAACCCAGAAAGATAAGCAGGGGATGTACTCACTCATTAGTAGACTCTAAACAAAAAAAGTAAAAAGTAAAGCATGTACAAGCTGCAAACCACAATCCCTGAAAAGTTTGGGATCTGAAACACCTTGGATACCACTCCCTCTAGAGAAACACCTGACTCAGTCTCGATGTTGGGGTGAGGAAGCTGGATCTGCCATGAGTGGATGCTGAACTGAGCAGTATTGGGACATTGGGACCACCTCCTGATTTTGCTGAGGAGGAGATGGGGAGATGTGGAGAAGTGACTGGAGGGGGTGGGAGGGGGAAGGGGCCTTGAACAAAGATATACACAGATAGAAAATGTGACTTTATTCATAATTTTAAAAAAAAGAAAAGAAACCCACAGACACAGCTGACCTGAGCTATTGGGAGCTCACTAACTCCAAAATGACAGCTGGGGAACCTACACGGAACTGAACTAGGACCTCTGAATATGGATGACATTTGAAAGGTGTGGGCCATTTGTGGGGCCTCTGGCAGTTGGACCAAAATTTATCCCTGTTGCATGAATTGGCTTCTTAGAGCTCATTTCCTACAGAGAAACACCTTGTTTAGCCTTGTTCCGGGGGTGGGATGGGGAGGGCTTGGTTCTATCTCAGCTGGTAAACCAGACTGCATTTATTCACCCTAGAAGTCCTTACCTTCTCCAGAATTGGATGGAAGGCTAGGGTGGGAGGAAGCTAGGGAGGACTGGTAACAGGAGAGGGAGAGGAAACAGTGGTGGGAATTGAAATAAAAGTATTTTTAAAAACAGAAAAAAAAAGATGGTTTTTCAGTTACAATGTAACCAATTCAAAGTCAGCACTTCTTGTTATGTTTTTGCTTTTTTCCTCTTTTCCACTTAATTTCTTTACAATTTCCTTTCACCTTTTTTTCTTTTTCTGTCTCCTTCTATATGTTCCTTTGTGTCAGAACAAGTAGGTGTTATTGGTAGATTACATCACATTTCAGAATCTGTAGAATTAGCTTGCAGTGGAGTACCAGATGAGAATGTATTTGCTTCATCCTAATTTGAATGTCTGCTTACATTAGAGGAATTGGAAGGTGTTCTTCACTTCTTTCTTCAGTATATGTACTTTCTTTTCTTCTCTCTCTTGGTTTTTTGAGACAGGCTTTCTCTGTGTTGCCCCTGGTTGTCCTTGAACTCACTCTGTAGACAAGGCTGGCTTCCATCTGCTTGCCTCTGCCTCCCAAGTGCTTAACATCTCTTCTACAAAACTGCTTTCTCCTTCAGAAGAGCAACCTGTAGACATTCAGTGATTTTTGTCTGTCTGCTCTTTACTCTTCTGCTCTAGTCTTTTGGTTTTTTTGTTTGTTTGTTTGTTTGTTTGTTTTTTTGCCAAGAAATAGAAAAAAATGAAGCAAGAACTCCAGAGCACCTTTTTGTCTCTGAACTCTATACTTGTATACACATGATTGGTGCTCCTATTAAATTAGTTCCTCCTGGAGACTAATTCTAATCACCCTTTTCCTTGTCTAAGAGAAGTGTGCACCACTGAACTCTCAGCTCCCAACCCAGTCCTGTGCCCTCATTCAGTATTTAAAAGCATGTGTTAGCCTGGGTTGTGCTCTGGATTCAAGCATATATTAGTGTACTGAAAAGATGGCTGTAAACAGTTTCAAAGTTCAAGGTGTTTCAAAGGAAGCTCTGATATAGGGCCAATAAATTAACCTGCAAGAAAGCATGAAAAAAATAGCATTTAAAAGCTACAAGTATTCTACAGCAGAGCCATAAAAAGAGAATCCTGCCTGGGAGAGCCAGGCCCCTTCACAATCTATTTTAAATAGCTGGTCTCCTTCACAATGACATCCTGAGTTTATGTGTTGGTATGAAATATCCACATCTAAAAAAAATAGGATAAACAATTTCAATTTAGCGAAATTATAATGAATATTCCTGAAATCACATAAGAGTGCATGGCTCAGCTCTTGCTTTAGAATCATTCAGTGGAGATGGTCACTGCCATCCTGTAAAGCGTGCATTGGAAGTCGTTGGTGTCCTTATCTAACTGGAGTCTCCATGTGTTATCATGAAGCCGGAATCTCACTAGCAAAAGCGGTGTTCTGCCAGCAGCCTTTGTCTGACAGGGGCTTTAAAGAGCTCTGACAACAGAAGTACTGGGTAACCACGTGGGCCGGGGCGGATGGGGCGGGGAGAGAGAACCTTTTATTTCGCCAACTAGTTCCGCCCAGCTCCCAGATGCTCCGCCCCCAGAGCGCGCCGGGCTTCTCCCTTGCTCCGAATGTAGCCAACCGCCCCGCCCGACTCCGTGTGATGTCGTTTGGGCTTGCGCATCCTGCGTGGCCGGAAGGTGGCTGTGGAGTCCCGCGACTGCGGTCCAGGATTCAGAGGGCGGCTGCGATGCCTTCGTCGCGACTGGTCAGTCAACTCCTGGAACTGTGAGTCCGCCCGCTGGCCCCCTTCGCGTCTCCCCAGCACCTCCTTCCGTAAGCGTCAGCTCCCATCCCCTTCCTTCACCTACTTCACACCTCGCCGGTTCCTAGTCCTGGGCCGGGATGGGCGCCTGGTCGCTGAGGACCGTAGTGCACCGCGGAGCGGGTGGCTCCATCCGATGGCGGCACTCCGATGAGCGCTGAGTACCCAGGCAGAACAAAAGAAAGCACTAGCCCGCCTGGACAAACCTCAGGAAATGCGGGCGCAGTCGCGCGGTTCGCCATCTCTGGGACCGGGGACAGTAACAATCTCCCCCGGGGCAGGAGCGCTTCCTTAAAATTTGGGAAAACAGGCTTGACAGTTCACGCCTGTAATCCCAGCCCCCTAGAAACTAAAACAACAGGATTGCCACGAATTCGAGACTAGCGGGGTTATGTTGTGAGACTGTCCCCCTAAAGCAAATAAATATATTTTTGAAAATTCCTGTGATAGTACCCATTACACGAGTCTGTGAGTGAGAATGGGCTTAATTTATATAAAGCCTTTAGGAAGACATTGGGCATGGTGACAAATACCACTTGAGAGGTGAAGGAAGATCAAAAGTTCAAGACCTTCCTTACTTACCTAGTGAGTTAGAGAGTGGCTTCAGGGTTAATGTTTCTATTTGAGAGAGAGAGAGAGAGAGAGAGAGAGAAACAAAAAAAAAAAAAAAAAAAAAAAACAAAGACAGATTACTTGGGTTCCATTGATGCATTTAACTTTACATGAGCAAATGTTATTTCTTGCCTAAGTTCCAGTGTTCTCTTCTGAATTTCCCCCACCTCACCCCTTGAGATAGCCATATGTAGCCCATGCTGGCCTTAAACACATTATGTAGCCAAAGATAACCTTAAAACTTCTGATCCTTCTGCTTCTGTTGCCTAAATACTGAGATTACAGGCAAACGAAAAATATTTCATAATTGGGAAAAAGACAAAGGTGCCTATTGTTATTCAGCATCATGCTAGAAGTCCTAGCCAGAGCTATATGACAAGGGGGGGGGGGGAAATAAAAGGAATACAAATAGAAAAGGAAGAAGTAATATTATCCTTATTGGCTGATGGTAAAATCCTTTACTTTTAAGACCTAACTCCACTAGCAAAACTTTAGACTTATAAACACTTTCAACAAAGCAGAATCAAAAATTAACATATTAAAGCCAATACCTAGTTAAGTATAATGGCACACACCTTTAATGTCAGCACTTAGGAGACAGAAGCAGGCAGATATATCCAGATTGAAGCTACCCCAATGTACGCATAAGTTCTGAGCCATGCCTGACTATATAGTGAGACATTGTCTTTAAAATCAAGTCAAACAAAAGTAGCTTCCTATGTACCAGTAGCAAGTGTAGTGAAAAAGACATTGGGAAATAGTCCCAATAACAGTAGCTCAAAAACCTTAAAACACTTAAAGCCTTCTTGTAGCCATAAGTTTTTGGCCTGGCCTAGCCCTGAAGTCTGGACCTATAGTCCCAAAGTTGATACCAAATAATCACATAAAGGCTTATATTCATTAAAAACTGTTTGTCTTATGGCTCAGGCTCATTACTAACTAGTTCTATATTAACTCAACTCATTCTTATTAATTTACATCTTGTTACGTGACTAGTGGCTTACCAGTACTTTTATATTTTGCTTTTTTTGGGAGGCAGCTGCAGCGTCTCTCTGACCACACTCTCCTTTTCTGTTTGGATTTCTCACCTACCTCCAAGCTGCCTTGCCATAGGCCAAAACAGCTTCTTTATTAACAAATGGTCACAGAGTATATTCAAAGCATACAGAAAGGCATCCCGTATCACCTTCTCTTACTCATGGATTGGCAGAAATGATGTGGAAAAAAGGCTGTACTACAAAAACAAAAAGCAACTTACAAATTCAATGTAATCTTCATAAAAATTCTAATAACATTGTAGTGGTTTAAATGAAAATGGCCCCCATAGGGAGTGACCCTATCAGGTGATGTGGCCTTGTTGGAGGAAGTGTGTCAGTAGGAGTGAGCTTTGGGATTTCAAATGTTCAATCAGGCCTAGTAGTATCACTCTCTCTTTCTGCTGCCTGCTGCTCCAGACGCAGAACACTAGGCTACCTCTCTAGCATCATATCTGCCTGTGTGCTGATATGTTTCCTGCAGTGATGATAACAGACTAAACCTCTGAACCTGTAAGGCAGCCCCAATTAAGTGTTTTCCTTTATAAAAGTTGCTATGGTCATGGTGTCTCTTCACAGCAATAGAAACCCTAAGACATTCTTCATAGAAAAAAGCATCCTAAATTTCATATAGAAGCATGAAGAACCTCCAAATAGCCAAAGCAGTCTAGAAGAAGAAACAATGTTGAGGGCAGAGGAGATAGCTCAGTGTTTGCCATGCAAATATGAACACCTAAATTCAATCCCCAAAGCCCACATAAAATAAATAAATAAAAGCCAGGTTCAGTGTTTCTGGCTTCTAATCCTAGCACTTGTGAAGGCAAAAACAGGATCTGCAGCATGCTGGCCAGCCAACCTAACTGCATTAGGAGACATCAGACTCATTGAAACACCTGCCTCACAAAACAAGGTAAATGGTTCCTGATGAGGGACATTCAAGGTTTTCATCTGGCCTGTCTACACAAACCTTTAATATTGACAAAGGTGTCTGTGATGAGTATCCTTGATTGTCAACTTGACTACATATGGAATTAACTAAAACCCAAATGGCTGGGCACACTTGTGAGGGTTTTTTGTTTTGTTTTGTTTTCCTTAATTAAGTCATTTGAAGAGGGAAGACTCCTACTTCTAATTCAGAATTTTGAGATGGGAAGATCTACCTTTAATCCAGATCTTCTGAGGTAGGATGATCCACCATTAGTCTGGGCCAAGCCTTCTGCTTATAGCCTATATAAAGGGTATGGAAGAAGGAAGCTGGGTCTCTCGAAGCCTGTTGCTTGCTCTTGTTTTTGCTAGCAAGTCTATTTTTTCACTGGCATTAAAGCCTACTTCTTCAGGATTCCAGAGTATACTGAAGACCAGCTGAGACATCCAGTCTCGTGTACTAAGAACCTACTGCATTCTTGGATTCTGTTGATAGACAACCATTGTTGCTCAAGCTGAACCACACTCTGTAGTCATTCTAATAAATTCCATGTATATATATTCTATAAGTTCTGTTCCTTTAGAAAACTCTGACTGTACTGAGTAAGTTTTTTGTTGTTTTGCTTTTGTTCTTTTCAATTTGACACAAGCTAGAATCATCAGAGGAAGGAGCCTCAGCTGAGGAAATGCCTCCTTGAGATCCAGGTGTAAGGCATTTTCTTATTTAGTGATCAGTGGGGGAGGGCCCAACCCATGATGAATGGTGCCATCCCTTGGCTGCTGATCCTGGGTTCTATAAGAAGATGGGCTGAGCTTTCCCCGACCAGCAGGGTCTTCAGCGTGGACCTAAATCTAGGAATGAAACAAATGGAAGGCAGGAACACAAAGAACGGAAGGACAAGACAAATCTCTCCTTTTCAAGTCCTCCTCTTGCTTTATTATTACAGCCAATATTTATACAGAATCTCTGCCATGCAGGTAGCTGGGAGAAAAGGGGGTGGGAAATACAAAAGAATGTGGCAGGCCTTTGAGGGAGAGTAACAGACAGGGTAGAATTAGTATAGAAATCTTTCTGTTATGGGTTGAGGGTCTGGAGGATGTCACCTGCTGAGCAGAGAGAGCTACTGGAGAAGGCTGGAGGATGTCACCTGCTGAGCTGAGAGAATCAAACCAGACTAACAGGAGTCATGGATTAGCTACAAACAATAGGGAATGTAGCCTTCTGGCAAATGACTGCTGGCTAGCTAAAGGAGCTAAAAAATAAATTGACTTTGGCTCCCAACACTGAGCAATCATGGGAGACAAGCCAGAAAGCAGAGCTCCTCCATGGCCACTGTATTAACTCGTGCCTTCACGATCATGCCGTTTGAGTTCCTGTCCTGTCCTGTCTTCCTTCAGTGATAAACAACAAAGCTGACGTGTAAGCCAAATAAACCCTCTCTTCCCCAACTTGTCTATTGGTCATGACGTTATATCTCAGCAGTAGAAACCCTAACTGAGACACTAAATACAGATTTTGGTGCCAGGGAGTGGAGTATTATTGTGACAGGCCTGGCTATACTTTTTGTTACAGAAATATAGAAAACTGTGAGACTTTCAGCTAGAAAAGTGATTGGACTCATGAAATGGGGCTTACTAGGCTTACTCCTAGTAGGAACATTTAAGACAGTGCTGCTGGGGGCAGTTTGAACTCTGGGGTGCTCAGGAAGAAGTTTCAAAGGAGAAGGACATTAGTAAGTAGCCTAGAGATCATTCTTAGGATATTTTGGCAAAAAATGTGGCTGCTTTCTACCCTGGTCCAAAAAAAAAAAAAAAAAAAAAAAAATCTGCCTAAGGTTAAATTGAAGAATTCTGGCAGAAGAGATTTCAAGACAGCCTAGAATTATTGACTATGTCATGTAGTTATTAGTAATCACTCATATGCACATTTATAATGAAAAAGAACAAGCTGGACAAAAAAAAGTACAAAGTGTACAGTTTGAAGAGAAAAGGAATACCAAGAAGTGTAATGGAGATAAGTCCAGTGCTCAAGGAGATAAGTTTTTTAAAAGCATGTTGCTAAATAGAATATAATGGGGCAAGAAGATTCCACCCAGCTAAGCTTCCAATTTAAAGAATTAGAGGGAAGCTTAAACAGTGAAAGAAAGCATCAAAAACAGAAAGCTGATGAGGATCTCATTGAAGCAGCCATGTTCTAACTCCAGCAAGCAGAAGAAATTGGTAGCCTCAGCCATAAGCTTCCTGCTTTAAAGTTAAGGACAGAAGAAAAAGGTTATGGAATCGCCATCTGTGACTAAGGAAAGCTACTAAGGACAGGGGTATTCCTGCATGGAGACCCAGACAGGCCATTGTGAGAAGCTGTGAGGATGAAGCTTGTATTGTCTTGGAGACCCCAATATGTTATGAGACAATGACAAATTTATGGGATGCTTGCCAAGGAAAGCTGTATACTGATTATGGAACCAGCCCAGGAAACAGAAGAATGTTTTAGCCAACAATGCTGAATTTGGAGTTTGCCCTGCTGGTTTTTGGTCTTGAGTTGGTCCAGTATTTCTTCATTATGCTCTTTCCTCCATTTTTGAATGATAATATATGTTCTGTGCCATTGTTGGAAGTGTGTGATCTGCCATTTGATTTTGATTTTACAGGGGGGGGTTACAGTAAGGAGATTGCCTTGAGTCTGAGAAGAGACTTTGAACTTTAAACTTTTAAACAGTGCTGAAACTGATAAACTGAAGATTTTTGAAGTTGTACTGAATGCATTTTTATATGATGATATGGCTAATAGGCCTATGGGGGCCAGGGAGTAGAAGTATTGGTTTAAATAAGAATGGCCCCTATAGGCTCATCAATTTAGGTGTTTGGTCATAGGAATGGAACTCTTTGATATGATTAGGAAGTGTTGCCTTGTTGGAGGAAGTATGACACTGAGGGGTAGACTTAGATTTCAAAAGCTTGAGCCAGGTCCCATGACACTCTCCCTCTCTGCCTATGGATCAGGTCATGGTGTCTCTTCACAGAAACAGAATGTGACTAAGACAGTGTCCAAATATTGGAAAAAGAAGATAGTCTTTTTGGCAGCTGGGTCTAGGAAGTCAGATAAAAGAATAAAACTGTATCCCTATCTTCCCATATAAAAATCAACTTGGATCAAAGGCCTTAATATAAGACCTGAAACTCTGAAACTGCTAGAAGAATGGACTATGTGAAAATGAGTGCAATAACTCAGAGAAATAAATCCAGGAATTGGCAGGTAGGATTGCATGAAATAAAAAACAAAACAAACAAACAAGCAAAACAAAACAAAAAAGCACCTTTGCAAAGCAGAGAAAATGGGAATAGTTCATAGAATGGGGAGAGGATCTTTGCCAGCTTTACATTAACATTTAGAACTCAAAAAATAAAAATATCAAGGGCTGGAGAAATGGTTCAGTGAATAAAGATGCATGTCTCCAAGCCTGTTTAATTCCTGAGGGCTGCACAGTGGAACAAGAGAAGTGACTCTGGTGGATGGTCCTCTGATTGCCACCTGTGTACCATAATAGGCATGCTCTCACACATATATTCACCCTGACATACATAGATTTGTGTTAAAAAAATTTAAGGATAAATATTTTATGTACTAGCTAGGTGGTAGTAGTGTACACCTTTAATCCTAGTACTCAGGAGACAGAGGTAGGTCGATCTCTGTGAGTTCAAGGACACTACACAGAGAAATTCTGTCTGGAAATTTCATATATATATGAAACCCAGTGAGTAAATGAGCTCAGCTGTGTTAACCTGGGTGTGGTCACACATATTCAGCCTTGGGAAGCAAATGCCAGCCTGGACTTTTATGAAGCAACAATAAAAAAGGAAGTGCAATTAAGTGTGATGGTTCTTGCCTATAATTCCAGTACTACAAGAAATGTACAGATGTCTGAGGAGAAGATGTATTTATTAAAAGAGTAGATGGGGAATCACACTCATGAATACAAAATGAATCAATGTCATTGCCTCTTCATCTCCCAGGGAAAAATGGGGAAAGCTCCAGACCAGGTTGAAGAGCTGTAGAGGTGGGAAGCCTTCCACATCCCAAGAGAGTGACTTATTGTAGAAATCATTTACTGGCAATTGATTATATAAAGTAATGAAATTTACTAAGGGGTTATATAAACACTCATTGATATAAAATTGAACTGTAAGGTAACTAACTTTTGGAGAGCTGACTGTCCTGCACAGTTACAGTGCCAATCCTCTCCCCAAGAACACAGGAACAAACAGGAAGGAAGGCAGTGTGCAATGAGGTTTGCAATGGGAGCTGGCCATGCCCCATTCAGGGTCTTGAGACCCCAAAGATATGCCTCTAAGTCTCTCTTGATAATGCCCAAATTCCACTACATCTCTCTCTTTTGTCTAACTAAGAAAGTTTTAAACCTAAGTATAAGACTATATGTAATAGAAATAATTATAAGGTAATGTCTAGGAGAGGGAAATAACACAAACAAAGTTAAACTACAACTAAAAACAAAGAAAAGGTGTATTTTAAATGTCTAGAACATTGATAAGTGGTAATATAGAAAGATTACTTTAAATCTGTTTATCTTGAATAATATGAATCTAATACTTGAATGTTCTTAGTTAAGATATGAGATGGTAGTAATCTTAACTATTTAGTCTTTAACCCTATCAAAGACTTGAGAAGGAAAATATATTACTTGAATAAGATGGAAACATAAGAGAGTAGCTTTTAAGATTTAGGAGAAGACAGCAAAAGTCAGCTGTCTGGACAGTTATTTATAGCTTTTTTGTAAAGTTGGAGCATCTATCCTGACTATAGGCCTAGGATATCTGACAGATCTTTTTAGAAGCAGGGTATTTTGAGAAACTATCTTATCTTGTCTTGGCAGATTTTATTAGTCTCTGTCTTTTATTTTGCTCTTTTGGATTGGACAGCATGCAATTGATTATATAAAGAATTAATACATATTAAGGGGTTATAAAAATACTCATTTATTAAAAAATTGAACCTTAAGGCAATTTTTGGAGAGTTGGCTGTCCCTTGAAGTGACGGTGCCAATTCTCTCCTTAAGAACACAGGAACAAACAGGAAGGAATGCAGTGTGTAATGGGGTTTGTAATGGGGTCTGGCCATGCTCCATTCAGGGTTCCAAAACCCCAAAGCTACGTACACCTCTAGGTCTCTCTCAATAATGCCTGAATCCCACTACAAGTGACCTCTTACCCCTTTCCCTTTAAGAGTCAAGAAGCACTACGTCTATTGGGACAAATAGCCCAAGGTCATGGGCAGAGTGAATACCTACTATAACCCACTACTGGAAATACTGAAGTAAGAAGATTGCCATGAGTCTAAAGCCAGCCAATAATACATACTGAGACCCTATCTCCAAAATCAAAAAGGAAAAAAAGTGGGGCTGAGGGAAGACAATGCACAATAAAAGAAAAGGGCATTCATTACTTTTACAGTAGTGTTGGAGGAGTAGGTGTTTTGTATCTGTGCTGTGGGATAATGCTACTGTACATTGTAAAGATTTGTCACTCCTATTGTTTAATAAAACTCTAATTGGCAAGTAGCCAGGCAGGAAGTACGGGGGAGGGGGGCAACCAGACTAGGAGAATTCTGAGAAGAGGAAAGGCAGAGATGCAGTCACCAGCCAGATGCAAAGGAAGCAAAATGAGAATTCTGGACTGAGAAAAGGTACCAAGCCACGTGGCTAAGAATAGACAAGAATTATAGGTTAATTTAAGCATAAGAGCAAGTTAGTTATAAGCTTGAGCTAGTGGCTGAGCATTTATAAGTAAGCCTCCAAGTCAGTTATTTGGAAAGTGGCTGCTGAGTATTTGTGTAAGAAACTTCTGACTACAGTAGCAGTTTCCTTGAAATTGAAACATCCCATCTTCCAGGGAAGCTCCTTAAAACAGAAGGTAATGGGGAAGACTTTGAGTAACTTTAGCTCCTGTAAGTAACTTCTCACCCATATTCCCATAAGTAACCCCAATAAAACTCCTGGTTAATCAAACTGGGCTTTGGTATCATCTGCACTTTGGTCTGTCATGAGCTCTCTATCTGGAATAAGTTGTGTTGCATTTCCCCAGGAAAAGTTTTAACACACAATAGTACATGGAAGAATATTCATTGCTGGGGAATGTGGAGAAAAAGACTCCTCCAGTACTGCCAATAATAATACTGTTACAGATTTTTTAAAAAGGAAATCTGACAATATTGTTATCATGCCTCAAAATAATATGGATGCTTTTCAAAAGGTAAGAAAGTAAGATATTCACTGTGACATTTAAATTATTACACAGAATGAGAATAGTACTGAAATGCTTTGAAGGGTTTTCACAAGAGATTGTTGAATGAAAAAGAAGACATTGAGAAGTGAATATACTGGGATACTGTTGTAGGAAACTATTATACCTCCCTTCACAATGCCCCTTATCTATGTTAATGTGGGGTTATGTATACAAGCAGAGAGGAAGAAAGACTATGTCCTAGATTAATATAAGACACAAATGGAGGTTGAATAAGGGCAAAAAGGGGAGGATGGAAATAACCAAATGAGGAAAGAAAAAAAGGATTACACTAAAAAATGATAACAAGTATATGATCATTGTCATTCATGAATTAAAATTCTGTGTATATGATGGTATTTGTAGACAGAATCTATGATTACTTGACACAGATATAAGTTTATCAGATAGCTAGAATTTAAGGCAGTAAGACATGTTGGTCACATTGTCTTAAAAGAGGCTAGAGAAGTCCTCTACTCATCCTTAAAGAGTCTTTATTCTTTCAGAGTAATAGCCAAAGAGGAGAGCTTTAGCACATCTCTGACAAAGAGCAATAATGTGTGAAGGAATAGCAGGGCAGAGGGGGTTTGAGCTAGGCAATAAAATCTAGAGCTGACAGTGGGTATAAGGAGGGCTGTGAAGTTTGTATGGCCTTTGGCAACTACACTGCACAGTCTTTAGGGTTAAGGTTATTTCCTGATATGGTACAGGGAAAGCATCCTGCTCAAAGGGATTTCTGTGTTTTGCTAGTGTAGCAAAGGATAGGTCAGAGAACCCTTTCTGGGAGCTTTATTTATCAAGTGCATTTATCCTGAAATAACCCATATGCCAAGATGAAATCTTGGTTAAGTTGTCTTCAACTGCTTTATGGTTTTAGCAGTTACCTCTTCTCGTAACTGCATATGCAGGTAACTGATTTGTACTTTCTGTAAAATCTTTGTGATTATAGTTTTTTCTTTTTTATAATTTTTTTTAATATTCATTTTCTCATCCCATGTTTTGCCTGCGTGCACAACTGTGCAAGGATGTCAGATCTTGGAATTACAGACAGTCGTCAGTTGCCATGTGGGTGCTGGGAATGGAACTCAGGTCCTCCGGAAGAACAGTCAGTGCTCCTAACTGCTGAGCCATCTCTCCAGCCCCAGTTATAGTTTTTTCTATAGTCAATCATTGCCCACATAAATTTCTTTGAATTACTTTATTTTATGTGTATGAGTAGGGTGTTCTGTATGTATGTCTGTGTGCCACATGCATAGCTGGTGTCTGTGGTTGGCAAAAGAGGACATAAGATCCCTCAGAACTAGATTTGCAAATGGCTGTAATCTGCCATGTGCATTCTGGGAATCAAACCCAGGTCCTCTGGAAAAGTACCCAGTGCTCTCAATGGATGAACTATCTTTCCAGTCCTGGTTTTGTTTTTTTGAGATGGAGTCTGTTGTAGCTCAGGTTAGTCTCCAATGTACTGAGGACAGCTATGAACACTTAATCCCCGACCACTTCTCCGGTGCTATTATAGGCATGCCCTCCTTAAAATGTACTTTAATAAAGTCAAGGATGGTGGCAACATAACTGTTATTCTAGAATTCTAGCCATAAGGCAGAAGGACTAGGAGTTCCATGTCATCCAGTACTACAGAATAGTGAGTTGGAGGGGAGCCTAGGCTACATGAGACTCTTCAAAGCAAAATTTTAAAACACATATTGACAATGGGTATGCAGAGGAAAGTGGTAAAGGAAAATGTCAATCATATATAACATTACATAGTGATTATGAATCTTGTCAAGCTAAATTTGTGAATGTTAATAAAAATATTGTTTTATGAAAGGACTAACTGCTGATAAGTGTTAGAAAACAGTGCAGATACAGTGTAAGTTATATGTTTGTATTTCAGATGTCTTCGGTGCCTAATAATCAATATTTCCAGATATATCTCAGATATTAAATATCTGCCTCCCAACATCAAAGATAGACTGATTAAAATAATGAGCACACGGGGCCGGATTACAGATTCCAATATAAATGAGGTAAGAATGTATAACTATAAAATTGTACTTTGTTGTTTAGATTTAACTTCAGATTTTTTTAAAGAATATAGTATATAGTAAGACTATTAGTAATTTTGAAATAGGACAGTGACTTGAGAAGCCAGTAGCCATCCTTGGATGAGTGCTATCTTCTACTATCCTCCCCTGGCTTTTCTTCTCTCATCCTCCTCTCCCTAACACTTAGGAATATATTAAAACCTTTTTATTGTTGTTGCTGCTTTTGAGACAGGGCTTCAATGCCCTGAATAGCCTTAAACTCAGAAAGATCTGCCTCTTTAGAAATTAGACCATTATTTTTTTGCCTACCATTGTTTTGGGAACAGTAGCTCCCAAAAGAATGAACATATATTAACTATTCCAAACAATGAAGGACAGCTGGACATGGTAGATTATGTGTGTAATTCCAATACTCAGGAGTCAGAAACAGGGAATTTGCTGTGAGTTTCCTGTCGGCCTGGGCTACATAGTGAGTTCTAGGCCAGCATGTCTCAAAAAAGAAGAGAAGGATGCAAAAGAAGGGAATGGAGAGATGGCTCAGCAGTTAAAAGTGCTTGCTACTTTTGTAGAGCTCCAGAGTTAGGTACCCAACATTTAACTCAGGAGCCTTACAACTGCCTGTAACTCTAGTTCCTAGGGACCCAATGTTAAATAAGCCTCCTTATTTTTAAAATATTCTTAAATATTTTATTTTTCTTTAAAAGGCATGGTGGCTTGTACCTTTAATCCCTGCATGCAGGAGACAGAGGCAGGCAGATCTCTGCCTGGTCTAGATAATGAGTGCTAGGATAGCCAAGGCTATAGAGACCCTGTCTTAGAACAATAATAAAAAAAGGCATGGTGAAGTTTACCTGTAACCCCAGAATTCAGGAGGCTGAATTCAAGGCCAGTCTTGTCCAAATGGTGACTTTGAGGATAGCCTGAGTTATATGAGAGTGTTTCAGAGAGAAAAAAAGGCTGGAGTTCAATGAGGAAAGTACTTTCCAGGCAAGCCCAATGAGAAAACTGACTCTCCAGAATTGTCTTCTGACCTCTACACATATGCTATTACACACACACACACACACACACACACACACACACACACACACACAAATACTAGTTAACTCAGAGTGTGAGAGGCCAGCTCCCATGATCTGCTTCAGAGTAATAAAAGAAATGCCTCAGAGTAGCGAAGGGATTGGATAAGAAACTTTTTTATCTGGGATAATTATGAACTATCTAACTGACTGGTAAAATAAAGGAACATACATGCCTTCTGATGGTAACTTTCTCTTTCATTTCTTAGAAATGGTCCCTGACTCCTTCTGTCTCCATTCAGTTACATATTTCCATATTGCTGCATTCTATACAGACTATACATACGTACTTACTTTACATATATGTGGTTATATGTCTCTATACAGTTATATCTATTTTCACATCTTCACATCTTTCTTTTATATATATTATTCTTCTACATCTCCTTTTCTACAATTTCACCTCCTTTGTCTCCACACAGTTACAGATCTCCATATAGCCATAGCTATTCATCTCAAATACATAGTTCTCTCACCATATAAAATTTTACTTTGTTCTTACACATTGTCATACAGCTCTTTGCATAGTTCCTATATGTAGCAACAGCTCTTTCACATAGTTTTAGCTCTCTCACACATTCATTCCTGCATATATGCGTTTTCTACATCATTCGCATACTCTTTGCTGAGTTACTCTCCATTCATTCTCTCAAATATCTCTCACTCGCTTTAGAATTCTTCTCCTTCTCCTCCTCACCCTTCTCCTTTCTGCTGCTGCATCTCATTTAGCACACATTAACATTTTGCATAGCTTCATCCCATAGCTGCTGCTCTTACATACACTGATTCATACATACTCATTCCTCCTCTCTTCCCTCTACATTGCTACTGCTCCCTCTCTCACCTTAGCCAATGCTACATTTTCAGAACCCAACCCATTGTCATAACATATAAAGTCACACAGTTATTCTCTAGCTAGTAAGGTCACAAAGACCAGCCAGTGTAAATGCTTGGCCTTACACATAACTTTTTCCCAGACAGAGAAGGGCACTGAAATTCAGAACATAACAATAACAGTAGCAGGCTAACCCTTGAGTTATCAGGGAATATGCAGAAAGTCAACTATTGCAAGGGGGGTATGTCTCAAACAGCGTAGCCTTGATTTAGCAATAAACAACATCTGAGAATTAGTCTTTGTTTATATTCTGCAGGAGCAGTTTAGTCTGTCTGAACTCATTCTGAAGTCTAAAAATGTCTTTAAGACTGAAAATTTTGTTACTTTCTTGTGTCAGTAAATAAGAATATTCAGATATTATTTGTATACATCAGACTTGACTATCTACAAGTATGCCAAAGATGTAAAACACACTACCAAAGGGCTGTGGAGAGAACCCCACACTTGTTCTTAATAGGGAGGCATAGCAGTGACACCCGAGAGTTACAGACAGAAAATAACTGGTACCCACAGCCACTCACCCCACAGGCTTTCCCTGATGGGGCCATTCCATGGATTTAGTTTAGTGGGACTCCTCCATGGAGTTCACCTAGTAGGGTTCCCCAATACCAAGTTATTCATCTGGTAGGACAACTTGTAAGATACTGGTTGTCATCTGCTGTATACTCCCATAGCTTTCTGCAAATAGTAATAATAAATTATTTTTAAACAAAAGAGTAAAAAACATATTGAAAGAAGTAATACAAGGCCCAAGTGTGGTGATATAGGCCTTTAATCCCAGAATTAAGAAGGCAGAGGCAGATGGATCACTATGAGCCTGAGACCAATCTGATTTACACAGAGCCAGGCCAGCCAGGGATAGTACCCTATAATTAAATACTTTGCCTGTAATAGCTAGTATTGCAGAGACAAATGTTGGGACACAAAATTTTATTCAGTAGCTAAAGAATGAAGATGTGGGAGCTTTGCTCACAAATCACTTCTCACCTGCACAGGATAATGAGAGCGTAGAGGAACAGGCAAAGATCTTCCAAGAACTCAGGTGTCACTTCTTTTTATTCCTTTTATAATCTGGGATATCTGGTCCTGGTAGCTGGTAGGCATCTTTAGTCCTAAGTGAGTCTGAGAAAAGACTAAACAACCCTAGGTCAAGTTAACCTTGCATTTCTCAGATGTTCACCTTGTCTACATGTAGAAAACTGTGTAAGATTTAACCCAAAGACAAAGGAGACAGACATATTATGGGATAGATGTCAAGTTGCTTTCTATTTCACTCATCCATCAGACATTTGAAAGCTAACAAAAAATGGTCAAGTCCTTGCACTGTAATCTAGGTTACCATTAACACAGTCCACAGGACAGAGGTAGTATCTTCCTCAGAGCCTTCTCATATTGCTCAGCTATGTGACCTCCAAATGCTACAGGGGTTGTTTGGGAGATGTATCCTAAAGAGACTGGTTATTCCTGTACAGGCTGCCTAACATGAGGTCATTTGACTGAGATGTTTCAAAGGATCATGGTTGTTTATTGTTGTTGTTTTTCCCTTTGATACAATACCTGCAAAACAGAAGCATGTATGTCCAATTGAGTGAGTCAGAAATGCCAGTAGAAGATACCAGTACTGTAGCTCTCCAGGGTCCTTTCTCTGTACCAGCTATGTCAGTATTGAAGACTTTAAGCACTGAATGTTGTAGTTCCAACTAGAAGCTAACTTGTTTTTGTTGTTTGTTTGTTCATTCCCTGATTTATCTTCTCCACATGGATTAAATTCTACATTCCTGGCTATATTTTCCATCAACCTGTTAGGATTGCTAGATCACTAACTGTGGAATACATGTTTACAAAAAACAATTTAGGGGCTAGAGAGATCACTTGGAGTTGCAAAAGGCTTTTTTTAAGTTATTTTTTTCAAAATCATATATTTGTTACAGGTGTTACATCCTGAAGTCCAAAGACTAGATCTGAGGAGCTGCGATATCTCAGACTTGGCTCTCCAGCACCTGTGTAAATGCAGAAAACTGAAGGCACTAACCCTAAAATCCTCCAGAGAACATAGAAATAGCATAACCTCAGAAGGTATGTTCATGATCACTGAGTACATGGGCAGGCCATTTCTTACCATCTGATATAATTTTGGAGCAAAGAAGAAAAAAAAATAACTTAGAGAAGAATATAAGGGCACCAGCAAGGTGGAGAGATGTTAGAGGAGAATATGAGCAAGGTACAATGATATATATGTATAAAAATGTTAAAGTAAAACATTATTTTTATGTTAATTAAACTTTTAAAAAAGGGAGATAGAGAATATGAGCCAGGCATATAACTGTAATTACAGCCTCAGAAAGGCAGAGACTAAAAGATCATTACAATCTGAGGCTAGCTTGGTATACATAGTGAGTTTCAGACTAGCCTGTGCCTACATAGCAAGAAAATATGAAGAGTTTAAAAGAAAATAAGAGTAAAGTTATGAGTAAAACTGTTCAGACTAAGAAAAAAATATCAGAGTAAGAAGAAAAATAATTCAAATTAGAATTCTTGTTGATAACATTTTAAGAAACATGGTAAGTCCCTGCCTTATATTTTAATCATATTTGAAATAATACTGCAGTATTTTAAGCATTCTGTCTATTATAGTATAAGGCATGGGAACTTGATATTTGGTTAAGATTAAGGTTTTTGTTGTTAGCCAGGTGTGATAACAAAAGCCTGTGATCTCTGTATGTGGGAGGTAGAAGCAGAAGGATGGAGTTTAAGGCCAGCCTGAGCTATGTAGGCAGTTTAAGGTTAGCCTAGAATACAATGAAACTGTCACAAGAACACAAAAACTATCGTTTTGAGTTTTTGGGTTGAGTCTTAGTATATTACTGTTGGCTGGCTTGGGCTTCACTGTGCAGAACAGTTTAACCTGGGGCTCCCACTTATCTTCTTCCCAACCTCCAGTATGGTTAAGGCAGTCTGCTTGTTATTTAGTTTTGTTCGCTGTTTGTTTGGAGAGACCCTCTTGCCATCTGCCTCCTGCAAATAAAGGCTTTTACCACCTCTTTTTTGATGCAGTGTTATAACAAACAGCATCAGATTAAGATAAGTGGAGTGAGTCATACTTGTAAACTCAACACTTCAGAGGGGAAGGCAGATAGATCAAGACGTCAAGGGCACTTTCATTGAATTTTGGGCCAGGTGAACTACATGATACCCAATCTTAAAAAACTAAGACAAATTAGATACAGTAGGCAATTTCTATAAAACTGTTCAATACTAAAACTAAAAATTTTAAGGAGGGTGTGACTAGAGTGATGACAGTAGCTATGAGCACTTGCTTCTCTTATAGAGGAACCAAGTTCAGTTCTGGCATCCACACAGCTGCTTACAGTCTGTACCTCCAGTTCCGTAGCATCTAATACCTTCCTCTGGCCTCTTTGGGCACCACATGCACATGTTGCACAAACATACATTTCAGTTTGGATCTGAACTTTTTTTCTTTTTCTGTTTCAATATAATAAAGAACTACTTAGCTGAATATGGTAGCATAACCTATAATCCCAATAGTCAGAAGTCTGAGACAGGAAGACCTGAAGTTCCAGGCTGGCTTGGGCTCAAAGAGAAGGAAGGCAGGCAGGGAGGAAGAAAGGACTTAATCTTCATAAGTAAGTCTCTGGATAAATGTTTGGCTAATTGACTATATTTCCCAATCACTTTGGCTGTCCACTTAGGGTATTCATAATACTGTAAATGAATATAAATTTTGAGATATTTTCATGAAAAAAACTCATTTTTTAAAAAGCCCCAAAAACATCATAGCCATTCTGATAGTAAATGAGTGTGTTTATTTATACAAAGCAATTATCTTACTCTCCACATATCAGCTGGATTGGCTTTTTTTTTTTTTCATTTTTAATTTATTTCTGACTAATCAGCTATACAGAATTTCTGCAAGTTATCCCTTGTGACAGGGCAAAGGTTCCTCCATGTTTTGTTAGCTGGAGCCATCTTTGACTTAACTAACCCCACCCCCCCTTTCCTACCCCTGCAGTGGAAAGTCTCATGGGAAAATAACCAGCCCTGTTCTGGAAACTCAAAGTCAAATGCCCCAGCTAACTGCGTATTTTTGGCTTCCGTTAAACTGCTTGCTTGCTTGATTTCTCCCTGTAACTGCCAACCAGACTGTAACTTTTCTGTGATTTGTTGTTGTTGGGTTGGATTTTGGGTTTCGTATTTTTTTTCCTTTAAAGGCTCCATGTGAAATGCATTTGAGATGACTCTGTGAGGACAGTTCCTCTCCAGCTAAATAAAGACTCTCAAATTCAGATTTTGGTGGTGCTGAGTGGTCTCTGGGTCTCAACCCTGCAACATTCCTCATGATTCAATAATTGGTCATCATGGACTTAGATAGCATCTTACTGCATTCATAGTGTGGTAATTAGTACAGACAAGTGTAGGTATGTCTAACATGCATCCACAGAGGTTACCTAACAAAATATTAGGTCAAGAACAAAGGGCATTGAACTGAAGTAGCCTTTATAAAAGCAGTATCTGGTATCTATTCCTATGGGCTTCCAGTAAGCCTGCTTGTGTTCATATCTTAGAGGGGAAGTCCTTGTCCATCTAATGCTTGAAAAAAAATATATTCTGATAATTTTGGGGAGGAGGCTAAAATTTGTAATTTACATTTATAACCATATAATTCACTGTTTTCCCCTAGGAATAAAAGCTGTCGCGTCATCTTGTTCCGATCTTCATGAAATTTCTTTGAAAGGATGTTGCAATGTCACTGATGAAGGAGTCCTTGCTCTTGCACTCAATTGCCAGCTGCTAAAGATCATTGATTTGGGTGGCTGCTTAAGTATTACTGATATGTCCTTACATGCACTAGGAAAAAACTGCCCATTTTTGCAATGTGTTGACTTTTCAACTACTCAGGTAAATGAGATATAAACTTGACACAAATTATGTGCTGTCTCAGTTATTATCCATGACCAGTCAGAATATTATAACTAGTTCTGTTTTTATTGTTGAAATTGTTGACTATCTCTTGATATAGGTATGAGAATTTTTCTGGAATGCCTTTTGTAGCTTGCCTTCAGAAACAGAACATTTGCCCAGCCTTGTAACCAACTTAATCATATGCTTTGAGATCATTTAAAGCTATATACTTTGTATTCAGTATTGAGCTTGTTTAAATATAACTTACCTTTAAGAAAACATAATCTTACTGTACTTTGTACTCTCCATGTGAAGCAACTTTTAAAAACTAAGCTAAACACATACTTTTGATCTCAGACTATATTCCTTATTTCTTACTCATAACCCACTCTATGTGGGACTCAGAATAATGTATATCTCCCTTGTAATCCTTCCATAACTTTAACTCAGAACAGTGTGTGTGTGTATAAGGTATGATAACGTGTTTTGTGATTTTGCTTGCTGTTCTGGGTCTGTGAGGTCAGGGAAATTACTTTTCTACCCTTATAAAACTCCTGCAGAAGGGGCTGGAGAGATGGCTCAGCGGTTAAGAGCACTGTCTGCTCTTCCAGAGGACCCGGGTTCAATTCCCAGCACCCACATGGCAGATAACAACTGTCTATAGTTCCAGGCAAACACCAAGGCAAATAAATAAATAAAGTTTTTTAAAAAAAAAAAAAAAAAAAAAAAAAAAAACTCCTGCAGAAGATGATACACATTCCTTTCCTATACCATGCTTGATGTACTTTTCAATAAACAAAAAGTATAGCCCTTTGTTAGGAGGCATCAAACTCATCCTTGGTTAAACAACTCTAGGAGTAAATTTCTTTCATGCAACACTGACACGGGTGGTTAATAATTATACTAGAATTTACATATTTCCATTAACTAGTTTAAGTAACAAAGGGAGAATAAATGATTAAAATGCATGTTTGCTGAATGGGAGGCAACTATTCTTATGATTAATGCACTTTAGAAAATTCTCTTTTCTCCATCACAGGATATATTTCTTTTCCCTTTTGCTCAGGTGTCTGACAGTGGTGTTGTTGCACTTGTTAGTGGACCATGTGCCAAACAATTAGAGGTAATTTTTAAATGTCTATGAAAATACTAAGTTTTATTTTATCCTCAAGAAAAAGTCATTATTATTATTGGCAAGCAGGGTGCCAGAGAACAACTCTGTACAGTTGGTTCTCCTTAAACCTTTACATAGGTTCTGAAGAATTCAGTTCTTCATGTTTGCCATCTTTTCCCTCTGGCCCTTTTATCTTATGGAGGTTTTTGTTTGTTTATTAATTTTTGATTTTGCTTTATATTGAGCCCAGACTGGCCTTGACCTTGCAGCAGTCTTCCTACCGAAATCTCCCCATTTAGAATTACAGGGAGTAAAATTCCATACCCAGCTTTTCATCCTATTTTCTTTTTTTGAAAAAGTATTTGTGTTCCAGGACTGGAGAGATGACTCAGTGGTTGAGAGCATTGGCTGTTCTTCTAGAGGACCAGGGTTCAATCCCCAGCACCCACGTGAGAGCTCACAATTGTCTGTAATTCAAGTTCCACTGGCTCCAACTTTGCAGACATACATGCAGGCCAAACAACAAATGTACATTTTTTTAAAAGTGTATTCATGGTGGCTCATGTGCTTTAATTGCAGAACTCAAGAGGCTGTTCAGGGCCAGCCTGGTTTATACAGTAAGTTCCAGGTCAACCAGAATTATATAGTAAGATCCTGTCCAAAAACAAACAAACTTATTTTTATTTAATGGGAATGGGTGTTTTGCCTGCATATTTATCTGTGCACCACATAACTGATGCTTGAGGAAGCCAGAAGAGGATATCAGATTCCCTGGAACTGTTAAAGACAGTTTTGAGCTACTATGTGGATGTGGTGAATCAACTCTGGGTCCCCTGAAAGAGCAGTTATTTAGTTTTTATTTAGTCTACATAAACAACAGTTATTTTGGTTAATACATTTGGATCATGGCCAGAGACATGGAAAATCCAAACTGTGATGCCAAGGCAGACATGGCTGTAGGCAGGGCAGGGGGCTGAGAAGAGTCGAGTCAGCACAAGATGGAGTTACTACCTTAGCCACTTTAGTTCTTTTTTATATAAAATTATTTTCTAGGGGCTGGAGAGATGGCTCAGCGGTTAAGAGCACCGTCTGCTCTTCCAGAAGACCCGGGTTCGATTCCCAGCACCCACATGGCAGCTAACAACTGTCTGTAGTTCCAGTTCCAGGCAAACACCAAGGCAAATAAATAAATAAATAAAGTTTAAAAAAGAAATATAAAAAAAATAAATAAATAAATAAAATTATTTTCTAAAATGTTTGTGCTGTTATTAAAATATTTTCTTTTGTTTTGTTTTCTCCATAGGAGATTAACATGGGATATTGTATAAATCTAACTGATAAGGCTGTAGAAGCTGTCCTGACTGCCTGTCCTCAGATATGTATACTTCTTTTCCACGGCTGCCCCCTAATAACAGGTCAGTCTGACAGGTAGCTACTATTTAAATCTTGACTTTATCTTTTACCAACTGTAGAACCTTAAGAAAAGTCCTTAGTCTTTCAATTCCATTATTCATTGTACTTATCAGTTAAATGATGCAGTGATGTACTGCCTTCATAGATTTACTTATGGTAATTATCTGATCTTTTGGGATCTCAAAGCAGGTACTAGTCATGGTAATGGTACTGGTAATGGTGGTGGTAAGGCTCAATACCTTTCCTCCCTTATAGAATGGTAAGGTACTATATTCTATGCCACTGTAAGTTGGAAGTATATAACTTGCTTTTTATTTTACAAGCTTTACAATTAAGAGAGTGCACTGGGTGCACACATTTTTAATTCTGGAACTTCAGAGGCAGAAGCAAGCAGTTTAATTTTGAGGTTAGGCTGGTCTGTATAGCAAGTTCCAGGACTGCCAGGAGTATGTAGAGAGGCCCTGAAGTGGGTAGGGTTGGGGTTTATTTGAATCTTAGAATTGACTCTGAACTTTGAACTTTTAAAAAGTGTCAAGACTGGACAACTGTGAAGACTTTTGAAGTTGGACTAAATGCATTTTTGCATTATGATCAGGTCACAAGCCTATGGGAGCCAGGGAATGGAGTGTGGGGATTTGAATGAGACTGACACTCATATGTTCATACGTTTAAGTTCATATATTTGATTATGTGGGCCTCAATTGGTGGAACTGTTTGGGAAGGACTAAGAGGTGTGCCCTTCTTGAAGGAAGCATGTCACTAAGGACAGGTTTTGGTGTAGGGGTGGTTCAAGCTGGGGTTTCTCTGTGTACCAGCCTTGGCTGTTCTGGAACTTGTTTTGTAGACCAGACTGGCCTCAAACTCAAGTTTGAGTTTGCCTGCCTCCCAAGTGCTGGGATTAAAGGTGTGTACCACCACCACCCTGCTAGGCTTTGAGGTTTGAAAGACACCATTCCCAGATTTCTCTCTATGTCTCCTACTTCTGGGTTAAGATGTGAGCTCTTAGCTGTTCATGCTACCATAGTTTTGCTCTGCTATCATAGATGGACTCTAACCCTCTGAACCCATAAGCCCAATTAAACACTTCCTTTATAAATTGCCTTGGTCATAGTGTTTTGTCACACCAATAGAAACATCACTAATACACATTTTATCAATAGAGGAGAAGATAATCTCAACAGAAACAGAAAAGCTACTTGAGAAAAATCCAACACACACAACACTCCATATCCTGTTTAGAGGCATCTTTTAAAAAGCCAGTTATCATCCTGATCTGCATCCAGGACAGCCAGGCCCGTTACACAGAGAAACCCTGTCTCAAAAAAAAAACAAAACAAAAAATATCCCAGTTAACATTGTGATGGGCACATAGAAACTGTTATTGCTGAAAAGCACTGACTCCTCATTTGGGTTTATATTTACCAAAAGCAGAATGAACCTTGGATCTCAGCTTTCATTTTACATTTGTACATTTTACATTCCATTACTTATGCCACAAAGTTAAGCATTTGAAATCCTATCTGAAATCTGATGACCTCTGTGTTGGTTTGAAAGAAAATAACCCCCAAAATGAATGGCACTATTAGGAGGTATGGTCTTGTTAGAGAAAGTGTATCACTGTGGAGGTGGGCTTTGAGATCTCATATATGCTCAAGATACCCACCAGTGTCTCATACCACTTCCTGTTGCCTACGAGTCAAGATAAGAACTCTCCAGCTTCCTTCTCTAGCAACATGTCTGCCTGCATGTTGTCTTGCTTCCTGCCATGATAATAACAGACTAAACCTCTGAAACTAAAAGCAAGCCACCACAATTAAATGTTTTCTTTTATAAGAGTTGCCATGTTGGTGGTGTCCCTTCACAGCAATAAAAACCTTACCTAATAGGTGAGAATAACTGAGATACCATCTGTCAGCTTTTATCATATGCTATTCTGTACTTCTAAAGGACACCTGAAAGCTGCCAGTTACTGTCCCAAAACTCCAGTCATCTTGGAATCCATGAAAAATAGATCTCTAAAATTGAAATTTTTATTAGTGAATTCTCCTTAGAGCTTCCATAAAGAAGTACAGACAGGTCAAACGTTAATTTTAGTTGAATCAGATCCATTTTGGAATTCTGTTTTAAAACTATAAAATCTATTTTAAACCACTGAAATAGGTGCTTGTTACAGCAGCAATAGGAAACTGATACAAGGTAACATAAATTGAGTTTCAAATGTTAAAACCCATCCTTTTGCAATTGCTAGATTTGGGTATTGTAGGTTTTGTTGAGGATTTTTGACTCTATATTCATAAGAGGTCTTGATTTGTTTTCTCTTTCTTCCTAACTTTCTTTCTTCCTTTCTTTTGTGATACCTTTGGCTATATTTGATGTCAAGACAGTAGTGGCCTTCCACAGAATGAGCTGAGAAGTGTTTCCGTTCCACAAGTTTTGGACAATAGCTCTTTGCATGCTATATCTTTACCCATTTAATTACTTTTAACATGATCTTGTTTTTGTTGGGGTTGTAGAATTGTACCCAGGACCTTGCACATGCTAAGAAAGCACTGTAACATTGACTTACACCCCAACCTGAAATTTGTAATTTTTTAAATTTGTAGTTTTTAAAATGTTAGGTGTTCTTATGTGTGAGGTGCATATGTGTGTGGGGGGGGGTACATGTACATATTTGTGTGCCTATGAAAGCCAGAGATAACCTTAGCTGTTCTTTTCAGGAGTCATCCACTGGGCCCCAGCAATCTTCCTGTCTTCACCAGCACTGGGATTATAAGTGTGCAACATATTACCTTTTTTTGGGGGGGAAGGGAGTTGAGTCAGAGTCTCTCCCAATATAGCCTTGGCTGCCCTAAAACTCACTATGTAGACCAGTCTGGGCTACGTAGAAAGAGCCTATCCCAAAAGAAAAAAAATAATTACATTGTTAAGTATGCTAAATCTAATTATAGTAAAGAGTGCTATTAATTAATTAATTATTCAGTTGTATACTATGCTTTGAATTTTATTTATTTTCCAGGGCTAGCAATCTAGCTCAGGGGTTAAGAACACTGTCTGTTCTTCCAGAGGACCCAGGTTCAATTACCAACATCTATATATCAATAAGTCCAGTTCCAAGGAATCTGATCTCTCTTCTGGCTTCTGTGGGCACCAGGCATATAAGTGGTGCACCAATATACATTACATACATTCAGGCTAAGCACATAAAAATTAAATAAATTTTGGGTTGCTTTTCAAGACAGGGTTTTTCTATGTAGCCCTAGTTTTACTGGAACTTATTATGTAGAACAGTCTGGCCTCAAATTCAGAGATCTACCTGCCTCTGCCTCCTGAATACTAGGATTAAAGGCACACACTATGTCCAGCAAAATTTATTTATTCGTGTATAGAAGGGTGCATATATGTCTTCTAGTGTGCATGTATTCATTGTGCCATGTGGTTCTCGGGGATGGAACTGAGGTTGTCAGCCTTGGCAATAACTGCATTTACCTCTTAAGCCATCTCACCAACTCGCTTGTGCTTTATATTTCATGCTGTTTTTAATCCTTCTAATAATCCTTTAATTGCTATCTTCACACCTAGTTTTTGGTTTTTTTTTTTTTTCTTTATGTTAAGGTAGCATCTTATATAGCCCAGGTTAGCTATAACTTGCCATCAGCTGTGTCTGCCTTAAATTCCTGACTCTCCTACCTATACCTCCCAGGTACTAGTATTACAAGCATGCACTACCACACACACATGAAAAAAATTAAATGTATTTTATTATTATAAACTCATATATTGTCATTGTTCTCTTTTACAGATTATTCACGAGAAATCTTGGAGCAATTAATAGGATCAAGAAAACTAAAGCAAGTGACTTGGTCTGTTTATTGATCTTTACTAAGACTGATCTCAGGAAACTTTCTATGATATGCTCTATAAATATTTGGTTTTCACTTAATTTAACACTAACTTAGTATTTATTGTCTTAGTTAAGCTGTAACTCCCAGAGAATAAGTTCAATCTTAATGTAAATATTTGTGCTTTTAAGTTAACAATACTCAGCTTTTTAACACTTCTATTATCCCATAATTGTATGATGAGCCATCTTTTTATTTAAATGGTGATCCTGATGTGAACTGTACTTGAGGGAAAGAAGGCTGGGTTTCTTTAATAACAAAAGTTTCAAATGATTTATTTCTCATTTATAGTCCTTTCTCTGGTATAGATATTTGAGCTGCTGTAAGAGACATTATGGGTACAATTCCAAATAAAGATGCTTTTTAAAAGTTGATTTCTGGCTTTTAGCTTCATGAAATGTTCAGTCAAAAGCAAAGTGGAACATAAGGCCTGTTAACCTCTTCAAAGAAACAGATATAGTTGTTTCACTGAAATTAATAGTAATCACCAGCTAAAATGAGGCATTCAGCTGCAAAAGTGGCTATAGTGGGGACTAAGTGTATTACCTTGACTTAGAGTTGTGGCCTCTTGGCCAACATAGGTCTGAGATTTACTTATGACCATGGAAGCTACAACATTAAGGCATGTCTAAAAAAGTAGCTTAAAAAATACACAGAGACACTTGACCTCTCTCTCTCTCTCTCTCTCTCTCTCTCTCTCTCTCCTTCCCATTCCCTTAGAAGAAAGACCCGTTCAAATGAGTAAATCGTCCCAGCTGTTTAATTCTTTATATTTGTAAGTTTGTCTATAACCCCTTTAATAAGTGTTAACCTTTTAATCAGTTGTCAATGATTAATTACCAGCTACAAGTGGCTCAATGGTAGAGCACTTGCTTAGCTTGCATGCTAGGTTTGAATTCTCAACACTGGAAGAATAAATAAAACAGGGTGGGGGGCAGCCATTCAACATATCCACATTACTGAGGCTTTTACTCAAACACTCATTTCATTGATTCTTATCTCCTCAGTTCTAGGGCTTGAATTTAGGGCCTCATACATACCAGGAAGACATGCCACCACTGAGCTATATCCCAGCACAATGTCATTGGGTTTTATGACTGCTCTTTCCAAGTACATTCTGTTCAGCTATAAGCTTCCTTGGCAAAATCAGATTCATAAACTCTGTGTGTGTGTGTGTGTGTGTGTGTGTGTGTGTGTGTGTGTGTGTGTGTGTGTGTTTTACTGGCTATTGAACCAAGGGTCCATGCATTAGGTAGGTGCTGCACCACTAGACATTCTCCAATCCCAAAAGTGTATAAAAATTAAATATGAAAGTGTTATAGAGCCAAGTGCAGTGTTTGCACATCTTGAATTCTAGCTCTCAGGAGGCAGAGGCAGGCAGGTCTCTGTGAGCTTGAGGCCAGCTTGGTCTACATAGCATGTTCTAGGCCAGCTAGAGATACAAAGTGAAACCCTGTCTAGGAAGAGAGGAAACAGGTCCATTATATTGTTTTCTGAAACTCTATTAATTTCATGTTATGAAACAGCAAGTTCATTCCTAGCAGCACTCTAGCAGATAATAACAACATCAACCCCCCACTTTGATGGTTTTTTTAAAAGACAATTATAATAATAATCTGTAATAACTGCCCAAGACTTATATTAAAAGCCTGGTCTATCTCCAATGCAGTAATGTTCATAAATGGATCATGAGGTCTCTGACCTCACCAATGGATTAGTTCATTAATGGATTTATAACTAAAGAGATTATTGAGAAAACGGGGTTCAAGAGAACAGCCCTGAACCAATTTTTCATACTTCTTTTATAGGGCAAAACTGCAGGGTGGGGGACTTTGCAAGCAAGCATGGTTACAGAAGTGAGACCAGGCAGTTAAGGAAATCTTCCTGGAACATATGTTCCAGAACATTCTGTGGTTATGGAGGTGGGGCATAGCCAGTTCTAATAAACAAACTTAAATTTTACAGTAAACAGAAATCTAACTAGAGTTGTTTTCCTGATTACAAAATAGAGCTCACTCCTCACTGATAGGAACTCTAGGAGGTGGGGCTTTGTTGGAAGAAAAAGTCAGTCCAGTTGTTTCCTTGAAGAGTATATCTTATTCCTGGCCCCTTGCTCTCTCTGCTTCCTGGTGGCCACTTATACTGCATACTGTTGTTGCTGTAATACCCCACCTTGCCTCTGCACAAAACAATGGAGCCAGCAGACCAAGGATTGGAGCCTCTGAAACTGGGCCAAACTAAACCACTCCTCTTTTAAGTTAATTTTATCAGTTATTTTGTTACAGTAACAGAAAGATAACATTCCAGTTCCTTATCTTTCCAGAGATATTTTATTAATACTGCAGCAAACTGTGTATATTATATGCATACATAAAGAGATATACTTTCTACATAATCAGTTGTACATGATACATATTATTCATATCATTTTTTCTTAGAGTACAGTATTTTGCTATTATAAAATCCTGACAGCCTGGTATATGAAATGGGAATATAATCATTACTACCTTTAGTAAGCCATACATAGTCATTTGAGGTGTTAAAACACAGCAAGAAGATCTCTCTCTCTCTCTCTCTCTCTCTCTCTCTCTCTCTCTCTCTCTCTCTTCCTCCCTTCCTCCCTCCCTCCCTCGCTTCCTCCCTCTCTCTCTCTCTCTCTCTCTGACAGGGTCTCACTGTGTAGCTCTGTCCTGGAACTCACTGTAGACCAGGCTGGCCTCAAACTCACAGAGATCCACCTGCCTCTGCCTCCCAAGTGCTAGTATTAAATGAGTACACCACTATGTAGAATTGCACAGAGGAAATTTCAAAGAACTTTCTCCATAAGACAGGGACTCACTATGTAGCTCTGGCTGTCCTAAAACTAACTCATTATGTAGACCAGTCTGGTGTCACACTTATAGAAATCAGCCTACCTTAGCCTCCAAAGTTGTGGTATTCAAGCCTCAAGCTACCCACCACACCCCACCAAATTGCCTTCTTTAAACTGTACTTTTGACAGAGGGAACTTTTAGAGTTTAATACAAACAGAACTATACTCAGACTTGAAAGCACTCTGACAAATCAAGGATGAAAATCCCACACTGCACTTGTAGTTAGTCCATTGTTATCCTGCTGAGTTGGCTCTGGAAGTGTGTATTCTTCTAGCTTGTGTAGCTGATGCTGAATGCTGTGTCCACTGAACTGGGGCCTGCCAGGGTCACCAATCAGTACTTGGGTTCTGTGGGCCCAAAAGTAGTTCTCCAGCCACAGATGAAGACTGTCTGCAAGGTCTTCATCATAAAACATATCTCCAAGAACAATGAGATCAAACTTACCTTGCTGGATATTCAAAATGTTTTTGGTTAAAATGGGAAAAGGATTCAGTCCATTTAATTTGCAATTTAATGTAATCGCCATTCCTGCAACTTTATAAAACATAATACATCAATAGGCTATTTTAATTTTTTATTAAAGTGTTTAAAAGCACCTTTCCACCCGACACAAGCTCTATATTTCATTTTCCATTTCAGCCCAAACTTTCTCAAAACAGAAATATTTATCAATGATTAATATGAATTTTGCATAAAAATTTTTTTAACATAGCTTAGAAATAATTTTATTTTCTCTGAGTAAGATATAAACATTAACAGACAATATGCCTTTTTCTCTACTTCTCAGGAAATAGTATTTAGTAATTTTTTCAATTTAGTAGTTATTAATTTATTAATTATTAAAAACATCTAGTAACTCCCATGACATGTAAGCCTTGTGTATATGGTCTATATCATTTGCTATTTAAACCTCTTCACCTGATCTTAATGCTGGTCAGGGAAGTAATTTGTTGCAGTAAAGATCACTTTTGGGGGAAGAATGTCTGTCATATCATTCTCACAAATCTTGTATAAATATTTACCTTCCTAGAAACTGCCATTTTTACAAATTGCAAAAGTCAATGGGAGGGGCTGGAGAGATGGCTCAGCAGTTAAGAGCACTGACCGCTCTTCCAGAGGACAGGGGTCCAATTCCCAGCATCCACATGGCAGCTCACAACTGTCTGTAGTTCCAGTTCCCAGTTTCAGGCAAACACCAAGGCAAATAAAAAAATAAAATAAAATAAAATTTAAAAAGTCAATGGTATAGTCTGAGTTTCTGTGCTATAGGACTATGCTCTTGTATATTGTCAATATTTGTCACTGTAAATACTGGTTTAATAAAATGCTGATTGGTCAAGTAGCATTCTACAGGAAGTAGAGGTGGGGTAACCAGTCTAGGAGAATTGTGGGAAGCAGAAGAGGAGAGGAACAGACACCTTCTTCTTCTTCTTCTAAGACAGAGAAGAAGACAAAAATGCTACACTGAAATAAAAAGGAAACAAGCCACATGGCTAAATAGAAATATGGGTTAACTTAAGGTATAAGGGTTAACAAAGTAAAAAGCCTAAGACTTAGGCCAATCAGCTTATAATTAATATAAGTGTCTGCATGTTTCTTTGGGACTAAGCAGCTGTGGAACAACTGATGTGGACTTTAGGGCTAGGCTGGGCCAGAAATCCAAGGTCATCCTTAGCAACATAACTAGTTGAGGCAATCCTGTCTCAAAAAATGAAAGGAGGGAGGGGAGGAAGGGAAGGAGAATTAGTCTAGGAGAGATCAGGTTATCCTGACTCCATACCCAACTCCTAGTTTTACATCCTGCTGGACAGAACAGTTTCTCCCTTTGAAAAATGGTGCTTCTAAAATGTTTAACAGATCAGTATTCCTCCTTCCTGGATGGGGAATTTTAAAGCAAAAGCTCCCATACCCTGTATGTAATGTGATTTAATTGTGGTCTTTTATCTTTGTAAATTCTGTAGTGTTTAATCTACGGGTTCAGAGTTCATTGTAACAAAAGCCTACTCTCAGTTTCTAGCTTTAAAAAAAAGGGACTCTTATATTGGCCTAATATTCATGGTGGTTTATTTTTTTTTTAAACTTTATTTATTTATTTATTTGCCTTGGTGTCTTGCCTGGAACTGGAATTACAGACAGTT
Organism: Sigmodon hispidus; assembly: GCA_004025045.1. Classification (NCBI taxonomy): domain Eukaryota; kingdom Metazoa; phylum Chordata; class Mammalia; order Rodentia; family Cricetidae; genus Sigmodon; species Sigmodon hispidus. The sequence continues at coordinate 116,588 of PVIH01005037.1, forward strand.
GTGAGCTGCTATGTGGGTGCTGGGAATCGAACCCAGGTCCTCTGGAAGAGCAGACGGCGATCTTAACCGATGAGCCATCTCTCCAGCCCCTCATGGTGGTTTATAATTTTCTCATGTGGACTGTAACCAAACAGGAAAATTTTAAAAAGCTATATGTTAAATATAGACGAGCAATGGTGGGATGTTTAGAAACATTTTCTGGTTATTTTTGTGTATGTTTGTTTAATATAGAAATATAGATAGAAAAATAAATGTTGAGCTTGATTAAGTTATAACTGAAATCTCTTAATAAAATAAGACCTCTGGAGGGTTCTACCCTAAATGAAGGGAGGCTTAGAAAAAAAATAAATCAGATGAAATAATATCTGTCACTACTTGGCCCTCTTTCTTTCTTTCTTTTTCTTTTGGTGTTTTGTTTGGTTGAGACAGGGTCTCATTTTGTAGCCATAGCTGCCCTTGAACTCTGGATTCTACCTGCCTTTGCCTCTTGAAAGCAGAATTAAAGGTGTGGGCCACCATACTCAACACAACTTGGGTCTTAATGCAATAAAAATATCCACTAAAGATATAAACTTATCCTTACTTGAATTTAAACCCAGAAGCTAGCATACATGCCCCAGGTTTGTTATATCCCTCTGGAATGTCTAGCAAACAAATCAAATCCTCTTGGGGAAATGCACTGTCAGTTTAGGCTCCAGAAAATGTCCCACTGAACATACCTCACAATATCAGATTACAAAACAAGGCAATTAAGCGGTCATGATGTATCCTGAAAGGGGGGTGGTGAGGTTTAAATGTTTTAAAACATGCAATCCTTACTGGGGTCTATGTCATTGGCCAAGATCTTTGATGCTCCACTCATCTTAGCAGCGATTGCTGTAGCTCCACATCCACTCCCAAGATCTAAGACAGACTTTCCTCTAACAACATCAGGGTTATCCAAAAGATACCTAAATTGGAAAGAGAAGAGTAAATACCTAAGGTATGGAAAAGGACAGTGAGGTGTATAAAAAAATTTAAAAATAATTTTAAAAAATAGAACAAAACAGGAAAGATGGTTCAGTAGAAGTCTAATGACCTCAGTTTAACATAGTGGAAGGAGAGAATCAATTCATGAAAGTTTCCTCTGACCTTCACATGCACACCATAGCATACCTGTGCAACCACACACAAGCACACAAAGCAATTACTTAAATGTAATTTTTCCCATGGTATAAAACTTTCTGACCTAGACCATGTAAATAAAAAATTCTAGGACTCACTAGCTTTCTTCCTTTTTCTCGCTGTGTTTAGTATGTAAGTCATTACTATTGGAACATTGTCACCCACATCAAGGCAGGCCTTCCCTCCCAGCTAACCTTCACTGGAAACATCCTATCTTGGCTAGTTAGTTAGTTAGTTTGTCAACTTGACACTAGCTAGAGGCAAGAGGAAAAGGGGACTCTCAATTTAAAAAATGCCTCTACCAGATTGGCCTGTGGACAAGCCAATCTGGTAGAGATTTTCTTGTTTAATGATTTGCCAGAGTCCAACTCCAGTAGGGTTCAGGTCCCAAAGAGGGAGTGAATCAGGATAGCTGCTACTTTAATAAAAACAAAAACAAAAACAAAACAAAACATACTTTTTATACTCTATAACTGCACAGAGGATTAAGTGGGAGAAAGGGAAATGTCAGATGTGGTGTGGCCTATGATCAAGGATTAAGGAAGTTAGCATTGGCCTGGACAAGTTAATAGTCACCACAGTCATATGATAATAGAGGACCACAAGTTCCTCTTGCCAGAGATACACTTTAGCAAGGAGGAACTTTCTTCAAGCCCCTGAGGGAATGGGGCTGTCTTGGGGTTTTTATTGCTATGAATAGACACATGACCACGGCAAATCTTATAAGAAAAACATCTCATTGGGGTGACTAGATTACAGCTCTGAGGTTCAGTTCATTACCATAGAGGAGAAAATGGCAGTATGGAGACATGGGGGAGAAGTAACTGAGAGTCCTATGCCTTACAGGCAACAGGAAGTCAACTGGTCGGTATCCTGTGCACAGGAAACCTCAAAGCCCGCCCCCACAGTCACATACTTCCTCCAATAAAGCCACACCCACTTCAACAAAGTCACACATCCTAATAGAGGCCCTCCATATGAGATTGTGGGGGCCAGTTACATTCAGACTACCACATTCCACTCCCTGGCCCATACTCTTGGAGCCATATCAAGATACGAAATGCATTTAGTCCAACTTCAAAAGTTCTCACGGTCTAACACAGTCTCAACAATGTCTAAAGTCCAAAGTTCAAAGTCATCTGAAATTCTAAAATCTCTTAACTGTAATCACACATATTGTAAAAATCAAAATAAAAAAGCAGATCACATACTTTCTGTTCTTAATGCATGCAGGAACAGATCACAAATACTAGTAACCCATGCTAGGGTTCATTTAACAGATTGTGAAGTGGACGCCCATGGAAATGTGTGAGAAGAAAAGAAGAAAGGGAACAAAGCAGTATTTTGGCACATAGCGTGGGGAGTTTACACAATAACACCTGCTCATGCATATGAATGAAAGGGCCGTGCCACACACCAGAAATCCTAACATCCCACCCTTATGTTTATTATAAAAATAAAACTGAGGTTTAAGAAAACTGAGTTTCATGGAGGGGCAGGGACAACGAATCCTTGAGGCTGACTCTGGTGGACAACAATCATTTTTCTGGAGAGGCAGCTGGGCTTGAAGTCCCTCTGCTGGTCCCTGTGGCCCATCTGCTGCAATTCAGGTGAGTTTGTGGCACGGTTTGGTAAATTTAAATTGATTTCCCAATTTACAGGAGCTCAGAAAAGTTGAGTTAGTAAGAGAGGCAATATTTAAGTACTTTAGGAAGTGACCTTATAATGGCATATTCTTTTTTTTTTTTTTTAAACTTTATTTATTTATTTATTGATTTGCCTTGGTGTTTGCCTGGAACTGGAATTACAGACAGTTGTTAGCTGCCATGTGGGTGCTGGGAATCGAACCCGGGTCCTCTGGAAGAGCAGACAGTGCTCTTAACCGCTGAGCCATCTCTCGAGCCCCCGGCATATTCTTTTATCAGAAGTTTATTGGGTGATATTAAGGTTGTAGATAGTCACACAGAGGGAGGAGGAAAGATGATAAGGGGGTCTGGAACCCAAGACATGAATAACTGTTAGATCTTCTGTCTGTACCTGAAACAAACCTTAAAGCAGCTATTTCTGGTCGTCCCCCACCCCCACCCCCATCTGGAGACACCAGTAGTCAGTAGCTCAGGGTCACCAGTGATATAAGCTGTTATAATAACATTTGTTTGTGAGTCTCTGCTGGGTCTGGGAGTGGTAAGAGGTTAGAAATATCTTGTTTTTGTTTACTGATTTTAGAGTGGCCTCTGGTTTTTACTCTGGCTCTTCAAGGGTAGTTAGCTGGGCATCTGGGGAGAGGGGGCGAGGTGGGTTTTTGTTTACCAGTTAACCAATTTAAAGTGGCTTCTGGTCTCTTCCCTGGCTCTCCAAGGACATTCCTGTAAATTAGCTGGAAAGTTACTGAACATAAAGGCATCTGTATAAGGGTTCACATGTCAAGATAGCAAGGGGTTTCTTCGGGAGAGCTCAGAGTCTGAAAAAAGCTAAGGGCAAGAGTTTTAGGCAGTCCAGGAGAAGTTCCTGTGACATTTTAACAAAAATATTTTTTAAGGGACAGTTAGCTGGTTCCACCTTACCTAAAGACTGAGGGAAATAGGGAATGTTAAAGTTCCAAGGGATATTGAGGGCTTTAGATAAGTTGTGAGAAATCTGTGAGGTAAACTTGGGACATTATCAGATTGAAGAGAATTCTAAACTAGGGAAAAATCTCCCGGAGGAGGTCAGAAATGATTTGAGGTCTCTTGTTAGAGGTGGGGTATGCTTCTGCCCACCCAGAAAATACATCTACAAAGACCAGAAGGTATTTGGCCTGTCTGACTGTGGGCATTTGTGAGAAATCTAGCTGGCAATCTGTCCCCGAAAGGGACCCTCTAGCCTGGTGAATGGGGAAGGAGTTGCTCTGGTCTTCAGAGTTAGCCTAACTTTTGGCAAAATGTACAAGAAGCAGTGATAAGTTTTTAAGAACTGTAAGTCCTCAGAAATAGGTTAGAGGTGAGCCTTAACAAAGTAAGACAGAGCCTAGCTGTTAGGATGGAAGAGCTGGTGCAGATAAAACAGAATCTCTCTGTTATTAGGGGTGACAGTGGAAGTGTGGGTTATAGTGAATTGATTTCCTAAGGTGAATGCGGTAAGACAGTAACAGTGTCCTGAATGGTCATGTTCTGGCTGCCTGGTCAGCTCTACTATTTCCCTTGGAGACAGTGGAGCTGTCTGTCTGATGAGATCAACAGTGGATAATTACTATAGCTCTGGGGAGGCTTCTAGCATAGCCATAATATGGCTCAAATTTAAAATCAATGCTCTTTGTTGTAAAGAGCCTGCGCTTCTCTCAGATGGCAGCATGGGACAATAGAATAGGAAAAACATATTTAGCATCTGTGTAAACATTTAGGGACTGTCCCTCTGTATGGGAGGGGAATGCCTGCTCTTCCACTGTCTCAGTATCTGACACTATGGCATAGCCTGCTTTACAGGCTCCCTTGTGCAAAAAGGGGCATCCATCTTTATAACAGGTGTAAGTGGCCTGGGGCAAAGTTCCCTCTTGTATGCATGAGGGGTGGGGCAACAGCTTCACTAAAGTTTCAATACAAGAATAAGATAGGGTATAGTTGGTATTAGTATGAGGAAGAAGATTAGAGATATTAAGGGGTGGACAGGATTGGAAAGTAAGTGTGGCATCTTCTACTAGTGCCACTTGGAGAGAAAGAACTTGAAAAGGGGGTAGAGTTTGTAAGCCCTTGTAGGTAAGGAGATGGGATAGATTATGGTGAGAGAAAACAGTGATAGGTTATCCAAAAGCTAATTTCTTTGACTCTCAGATAAGAAGCTTGGTGGCCACTAAAGCATATATGCATGGTGCCCAACCCTGAGTAGTAAGATCTAGTTTCTTTGATTGATTTGCTACAGGAGCAAAGGAGGGTCCAAGCTGGTGATCTAAGATGTGAAGAACAAATCCTTCTTTCTCTGTTACACAGAGGGAAGCGGGGAGGGGTTAAGTCCAGGAGATGAAGGGCTGGGGCCTGAAGAAGAGCCTGTTGGAGTTTCTGAAAGGGTTTTATAACCCGGTGGAGGACAGGTTCATGAGGGGAGCCTATAGATGCCTCATTTCGGGAATGAGTTAAAAGAGAAAAGGAGGGAATCCAGAATTGTAGAAAGCCAGCTATTCCTAAAAACAATAAGATCTCTTTAGTGGTGAGATTTAATCAGTCGCTTTCAGCCATGAGAGTTGGAGTAATAGTTAGACCCAGATAGGTCACCTGGGGAGTGGACAGCTGGACTTTGGAAAGTAAAACCCTGTAAACCCTGACTGGATAAGAAATTTAGGAGAACAGGTGTTAGTTTGGCTATCTTGTAATGACAGACTGTAGAACAGAATGTCATCTACATATTGTATGAGTTTAGATTTAGGAAAGGACAGGGAACATATAATTCTTAACCAAATAAATATGGACTGTCTCTAAATCCCTGTGGTAGTACAGTCCAAGTAAGCTGCATGGACAGATAAGTGTTAGATTAACCCAGGAGAAAGCAAAGATATCCTGAGACTGGGTGCTAATGGGTATAGAGAAAAAGGCATCTTTTAGGTCTATAACTGAGAAATGGGAGGTTCCTGAAGGAATCGTAGATAAAAGAATATAAGGCTTAGGTACAATAGAATGAATAGGGACCACTGCAGAGTTAATGAGCTGGAGGCAACAGACCCCATTAGGCTTTTGAACTGCAAGAATAGGGGTGCTAAAGGGGGAGAAGTAAGATGGAGTAGCTGCTGCTTTAAAAGATCGGAGATGATAGGTTTGAGTCTCTAAGGCTTCTGAGTGGCAGTGGGTACTATGCTTGAGCAATGTACCAGGTGGGATTCTGTAACTGGATAACAATAGGGGAATGGTGTCTAGCAACAGAAGAATTCTGGGTGTCCCACACTTAGGGGTCCACCTGAGAGGCTGGAAGAGGATAAGGCAGGTTAGAGCTAATAGGCTGAGCAAATAACAGGAGTAAGGGAGCTGCTGGTGAGTCTGAGGTTAGGCGAAGGGGAGGAGCAAAGGAAATAAAAGCTCCCATTTTGGCTAAAATATCTCTTCCCATTAGAAGTACGAGACATGCAGACACAACAAAAAATGAGTGGGTGATAGGAATACTCCTGGAAATACAATTAAGTGGTGGTGTCTAATGAGACTAAAATTGTTTACCTCCCATCCCAACAATGGAGAGGCAAGAAGAAGAAGAGGTGGAACCCCAGAACTCCTTCAGGACTGAGTATATGGCACCAGTATCCATGAGCAAGGAGATGAATCACCCTGATACCATTATGATTACCCATGGCTGCCTTTGAGTGATGATATTGGTCAGTTCAGGAAAACCCAGGCAGCTTCAATTGTCCATGGCTAGGCCTAGGAGATTAGCCAGGAAATGGTCTATGTGTGATGCCCACTGCCATATGATGCCTGGGGGCAGTCACTGGACCAATATTTCTCTTGGTGGCATCTATGGCAAGGCCTGGACGGCCCCTATGGAGCTGGGTAAGAACACAACCAATGATCCTCTTGACCACATTTAAAACACACACAGGAGGTCTCCTTGCTGTTGGAGGAGGTGAAGGAGTAGGTCAGATAGCATTCACTAGCAAGAGGTATTTTTCCTGGCAGGCTTTTTCATTTCTCCTGTGATACAACTTAAAAGCCAACACTAAGACTTCCACCCGAGGAGTCAGTGGTCCCCTCGCAAGACATCTAAGCTTGGGTCTGATATGTGGGAAGCACTGGGCAAAAAAAAAAAAAAAAAAAAAAAAAAAAAAAATGGGTCATGAGAAGTTGCCTCCCGTCAGTGGTCTCAGTATCTAAGCTAGTATACTAAAAGAGAACATTTGTAAGGCATTTCAAAAACTGAGATGGATTTTCCTGTTTATCCTGGGTTATTTCCTGCATTTTTCAAAACTGACTATGAACTTTAGAGCAACGTTACAAAGACCTGCCAATGAACAGGTTACAAATTGAGCTCTGGCTAAGGCCCCCCCTTGGTGAATTATAATTCCAGTGGGGTTCAACATATGGAACTGCTTCAACCCCTGGCAGGATGCTGCATTAGCCTGGTAAACCTCACCTGCATGAATTCGTGTCATATATATCATGACAACTAAGGATCACAAGACTGAGTAATATATTGGAATTCTTTTATGAAAAGGGTAGAGTTAGAACTAGAAGAGCTTGATTTTTTGGCTACCTGGGAGAGTTCTGTCAGAGGAAACTGGAATAAATGTTTACTACCCCATCTAGGCCAGCCACTTCTCGCAGAGGGACAGCTGGGCCAGAGCAGTAAGAGTGAGTGATAGAGGGGTGAGTGTAGGCGCAAGGGTTGAAGTTCCCAGAGGGGAAGAGGTTAGAGGAGCTGAAGGTAAGCACTGAGGTCTGAAAAGTGGGGGGGCATTAGCAGGATCCAGAGAAAAATGTGAGATTCTTCAGGATTGGGTTTTGCAGCTAGAAGTAGGCAGGTGGGAGAACAGGAAGCCAGAAGAAAAGGTTTAGATCAAAGATAAGAAAAACCTTGTACACAGAGAAACTCTTTCACTGGCAAAACTCCCATAAAATATTGGGATCCAGTGAGCCATTAGGTGGCTACTTTGAGTTATTATGTAAGGGATACTTAGGCCATTTCTTTATGTAATACGGATAAGCTTTGTGGTGTCTATGTCAGGCATAAGGCTAGCTGGCTTGAGAGTCTCAAGAATGCAGCCTAGAAGTGAGGAGAGCGAGAAATTTTTTGCTGGCTTATTCCCCATTACCGAAGCACACTGATTAATTAAGATGAATTAATTCATCTTAATTCAATACTCCACTGCTAAATCTGGGTTGTCACCCAGGTAATATGTGTTTCCGAGAACATAATGTTAGCTATCACTAAGCACTGATTGTCAGGTTAGAAGGAACAGCCATGACTACTGAAGACTGTGGCTGGTGCAACCCTCTGAGAGACTAGCGTCTTACCAGAAAGCCGGATGGTCAATGATCTTTTCCGAGGACAATAGTTCAAGTTTATGCCAATGGAAAAGGAAAACTTCAATTGAAGGTAGTGGTGTGTGAATACGCCGAGGCTGGGCAGAGCCCAGCACAGACATGGGGCCTATGCTCGAGAGAGAGCCTGACCAAGTTGCGGCACCAAATGTTAACACACACAGAAACAGATCACAAATACCAGTATCCTGATATGACATGTCTTTATGCTGGGAATAAAGACTGTTTTGGCCTACGGTGGGCATCTTAGAAGTAGGCGGGAAATCAGAGCATAGATAGGGCAAGGAGGGCAGAGTCAAGGGAGACATGATCCAACCACCTATGAAGTAAGATGTAACAAAGCAGGACAAATTCATGGAAATGGGTTGAATTAAGATGAAAGAACTAGTTAGCTATATGCCTGAGCCATAAGCCAAACAGCGTGAAATTAATATTAGCATCTATGTGTTTCTTTGGGATTGCTGGTCCAGATAAGCAGTGGCAGGCAGGTTTGGACTGTGGGGCTAGTCTGGGCCAGAAACTTCTTTCTACAGTATCCCATGCTAGAGTTTATTAAACAGGATTATGATACAGTCATATGGGGAAACATACAGAAAGAGAAGAATCAGAGAGGGAACAAGGTGGGTTTTGGCTCATAAAGGCACATCTAGGGCTGGAGAGGTGGCTCAGAGGTTAAGAGCACTGACTGTTCTTCCAGAGGTCCTGAGTTCAGTTCCCAGCAACCACATGGTGGCTCACAACCATCTATGATGATATCTGGTACCCTCTTCTGTATACTGTATACATAATAAATAAATAAATTAAAAAAATATAAAGGCACATCTAACGTGGGGTTTATATGATCTTGCCTGCTCATGCATATGGAAGAAAGGGGCATGGCCCCACAGGAAGCATGTCTGGGCACCATGTTGGACTAATGCATTTACTAGTGCATCTACCATGTGCCAAAAATCCTAACACTTTCAACATATAATGGCATAGGATATACATTACCATTCCAAAACATAAAGAAAGGAGCAATGTGGGGCCCAGAACCGCTTACTCTCTGTTCTTACAGGCAGCAACTGGTAGTTCCAAAAAAAGCCATAAGTGGACACCACCCAGGAATGGGCCAGCAACTAAGGGGAAGTGTTGTGCCCAGAGTCACAACCCCAGAGAGACCACCAGAGACAAGAGCGCAAGAACGCAATAGCAAGGTTTATTGAGCAGAGACGAGCTAGCTCGTGAACCACTCCAGATGTCCGACACCGCGGAACCATGCAGGAGGGTTGGTTAGGACAGCAGGAGGCCTCTTTTTATAGAGCGAAGCTGTGTACTGGAAGCTAGGGTGGGGTAAGGGGTAACAGCAGAACAGGCTTTTGATTGGTTGGCACTAAGGCAAAAATAACATTCTGGGAACAGTGGGTAGCTTGCATATCTTGTGGTCAGCATACTCGGAGCTTTGGGGTCAGTCTGACCTGTTTTTATTTTTATTATTTCTTCCTGGGCATGTTCGGGCTAGTTTTGCTGATGTGGAGGCCTTGGGTTATTTTCTGCTCTGGGGAGAGCAGGGGACTTTCCAGCAGTGGACCAGGTCAGGAGGGTCAGTGGGGTCACCCTGGGCTCTGTGTTTCCACTAAGTTCAGCAGAGGGGAGAGGTCCTTTCAGGAAGTACCTGATATTCCAAACATTCCAACCATTAGGTAAGATTTCCAGATATCCTTAAGCCTAGCGCATGCCTATTCTTCTTGAATAAGTTCTCCTAGACAAATGTCAGCCAATGAGTCTTGACCCCTGGAAATCCCTTTCCCCAACATTAACAGAGCTGGGGGCTCTGGGCTCTCACTGTTGCATCAGACAGACAGATCAAGATTAAGCTTGAATAAAGGTTCTTTGCTTTTACATATGAGATTTAGTCTCTGTGGTAGTCTTTTGGGAGTAGCCAAGATCTGGGCATAATAAGCATAGTGAGGAAATACTGGACCAAAGCAAGACTGAAAAACAGCTGGGCAAACTCCAAACTCTGTATCTTCATGCTGATGTCAAAATGCTCTTTAGATCTCAACTCCTTTCAGTTCTGTTGACTACAACATACTTCTTTATCTTGAGCTGGTTTTACTCCCTGTTAACAGCTTTCCTTAGCAGGTATTCCATAACTCTGGCATCTCCAACATCTTCATTTCTCCAAGGCAATCCAGGCTTCACCTCACAACTTCACACAATGGCCTTTCTAGGTCTCCATGCAGGGACACCCCTGACATGCCTGGGCTTAGCTGCTTTCCTTAGACTCAGGATAAATCCCATAATCCCTTTCTTCTATCCTTAACTCCAGAAGCTGCCAAATTTTGATGCTTACTGGGGCTGGAACATGGTCCCCTTGTTCAATTACAACTTCACTAACTTTCTATCCTACACTGCCTACTTGGCTATCCTGAAACTTAATTTTAGAGACCAGGCTAGCCTCAGACTCTGAGATCTGCATTCCACTGTCTCTTGAGCATTGAAATTTGGGAGGGGGGGCTGGAGAGATGGCTCAGCGGTTAAGAGCACCGTCTGCTCTTCCAGAGGACCCGGGTTCGATTCCCAGCTCCCACATGGCAGCTAACAACTGTCTGTAGTTCCAGTTCCAGGCAAACACCAAGGCAAATAAATAAATAAATAAAGTTTTAAAAAAAAAAAAAAAAAGAAATTTGGGAGGGCTCAGCCCACTGGGGACAATGTTCTGGACAGGTAATCTATATGGTATTAGAAAGCAGGCTGAGCAAGCCACGGAAAGCAAACCAGTAAGCAGGATTCTTCCATGGCCTCTGCTTCAGTTCCTGCCCCGACTTTCCAGATGAAGAACTATTAGCTGGAAGTATAAAATGAAATAAGCCCTTTCCTCCCTAAGTTGTTTTTTGTTGTGTTTTTTTATTACAGCAATGGAAACCCTAACAGCAGCACACCCTCACAGATATGCACAGAGATATGTCTCGTAGGTAACTCCAAATTCAACTGAGTTGACAACAAAGGTTATCCATGACAGGTGTAAAGAGAACTACTTTGTCACTACAGTCTACATCCATTGCTGTCCTGAACTCAAACTAAATTAACGGTGACCAGATCTGGATGTAGCTACAGCCCTCTCTGAATTCTTTAGTTGATAGTCTTTGTCTTCTCTCGTGGTCACAGTTAAAAACCTAGACTCAAAAGGCTTCAACTCCACCCACACCCACCCCATCCCCACCTCCTCTCTGTAGCAAGTACCAAAAACAAGTATGTAACTATATACCAACTACTTAATTTATTTAAGGAGAGTGTAGTGGGACTATGTTATGCTTTAAATAATTGTTCCATCTATGAGTTCAATGAAAAGCTGATTGGCCAAAGGCAGACAGGAAGTGTGGACGGGGCTACCAGGCTAAGAAAACTCTGAGTCAGGAAGAACAGAGACAGATGTCAGACACAGAGCTGCCAGAAAGACAATGCAGATGCCAGAGTCGCTGGAGCTGCCAGGAGATACAGAGGAAATGCTGCTCTGAGAAAAGGTACTGAAACACACGGCCGAACAAGATGGGTTGAGTTCAGATGAAGGAGTTAGCAAATTTTATGCCTGGGCCCTAGGTCAATCAATGTAAAAATAATACAAACATCTGTGTGTCTCTGTGGGACTGTGGGTCTGAACCTCTGAGCTAGATGGAAAAGTCTGGGTCAGAAACCATAAACAACAGGAGAGCATTGCTATATATCACAGGATAACTTCAAACTCCCAACCATCCTGGCTCAGCTTCCAAGTGCTAGGTTTACAAGGGTACACAAACCATTACGGATAACTATAGAAGGCCTTTTTGGAGATGACTTTGTCTTCCCCTGGTACAAATCTTCTATTTTATGAGAAGGATAACAATCCAAATCATATACAAGTTGGGACCTGAATGAGCCTCAGTGAATTTCTGGTTTTGCTATTATGCTATAGGACCTGAAAGAATGGTATAGAGGTGGGGGTGGGTGTTGAAAGGAGAATGGATCTTTAATAGCCTTAAAGATTCACATTTCAATAGACATACCTAGACAGGGCCTGGCCTCCTGGCCAGTAGATTGCCCAGTAGGGATCACTGTAGGGCCACAGATCAGCTCTTCCCCACCAGAACTTGCACCTGGGGGTCAAAAGCCTTAGCTGGATTTCTGGGGTTAGGCTGCCACTGCTGGTGACTTCAGTATTCTCCTCCAGGTAGGCTTTCATCTCAGGGTCCACACAGCTCCCTGCTGTCCTCCAGGGAAACGGGGGGAACCCACTGCTCACGGCCTGCAGGAAACTCCACTGTCTTCTCAAAGGTTTCCAACCCAGGCTAAAAGCCATTAGCACCTCTGCAAACCTCAGGTTCTGTCAGTGTTACTGTTGACAAGGATTGTTCCCCAAGTAGATAGATTAGGGTCTGTCTCTCCACTTAGTTGACAGTGAAATTTGACTCTACAACAAACAAACAAACAATACTGAAAATTCTTTGCCTATATCATTCAGCATAACAATAAAATAAGCTAGTGTATGATCTCACAACTCACAAGTCCAAGTTCATTTCACAGGACAGCTTTGGTTCATCAATTTGGATAAAGAAATCCAGTGGTTTTTTGTTTTTTTTTTTTTTTTTCTTTTACTGTGAAATCCTTCTAGTAATTCATAATGACAAAAATACACAGGCATTTTCTTTTACAACAATCTTCATGAAAATAAAGTAAGGTGTAAGTAAGGTATACCTTTTGTTTTGTTTTATTTTTAGAACAGACTTGCTCTGGAGCTAAAGAGATGACTCATCCATTAAGAGCACATGATGCTCTTTCAGAGGACCCAGGCTCAGTTCTTAGCACCCACATGGCATCTCAAAATCATAACTCCAGTTCCAGGGGACCTGTTGCCTGCTTCTGGCTTTGTGGGGCACCAAATACAGACAGACAAACAGACACACACACGGTACATTTATTCCATTTATTCCTCTCAAAAACAGACTTGTACTGTATCCCAGGCTGCACTGGAATTCCCTATGTAGACCAAAATGACACCAAGCTTGCAGTTATCCTCTTGCTTCTGTCTCTTGAGATTATAGCTATGTGCCCTCATACCCAGCATGGATTTCACTGCAATAAAAGAATACCAACTTCTTTTGGTCTTTTTTAAAACTATTTATTTGCCTTGGTGTTTTGCCTGGAACTGGGAACTAGAACTAAAAACAGTTGTGAGCTGCCATGTGGGTGCTGGGAATTGAACCTCAGTCCTTTGGAAGAGCAGTCAGTGCTCTCAACCACTGAGCCATCTCTCCAGCTCTGAATACCAACTTTTTTTTTTTTTTTAAACATTTTTTTAATTCATTTATTTCGTATAAAGTGTTCTGCCTGCATGTGTCCCTGTATGCCAGATGAGGGCGCCAGACCTCATTACAGATGGTTGTGAGCCACCATGTGGTTGCTGGGAATTGAACTCATGACCTCTGGAAGAGCAGTCAGTGCTCTTAAGCTCTGAGCCACCTCTCCAGCCCCCCCCC